>JAJIYU010018796.1:0-11062 GCA_030144865.1 Tinospora cordifolia
TTAGTACTTTCAATTTTTTTTCTATTATGAATAAAATAGTTTGAATTTCTTTATCTCTTTTAATTGGCCTTGATTTTATTAAAGTGAAAATTTTGTATTCTTGAATTTGTATACAAAGGCACGAGATATTGAAAAAGAGAAGAACAAATGTGTGTCACTTGTAAAGTAACACCGGCCCAACCTGCTAGTTGGTTAAGTCCCTTGTCAAGAGAATGGTAGTTATGTCCCATACTTAAAAATATATGTGTTGGGGTGTTACAAGCATGGTATCAGAGCCTAGGCATTAGTTACTGGGCCAAGAACAGAAAGTTACCTCTGATACCAAGCGTGGTATCAAAGCCTAGGCATTAGTTGCTAGGCCAAGAACAAAAAATTCCTCTGATACCAAGTGCGGTATCAGAGCGTATCAGAGCCTAGGCTTTAGATGCCTTGGGCATAAAATAGAAAGTCAAGCCTAAACATGTGTTTATTAGGCTAGAAATAGAAAGTCAAACATTAGTTGTTTGACAAGAATTAGAAATCCAAATTAGGGCTTCACATTGAATTGAATTAAAATTTTAGCGCCCTACTTGCTATTTTTGAAAATTAAAAATTATTTTAGAAAGTGTTTTCTAAAAGGAAATATATGTTTTGAAATATTTTTTTTGGATATAAAGACTAAAAGTTGAGCTGATAGTGGGTAAGTCTTGTCCCGAGTAAAGTTAAACATTGAAAAGGAGGTGGGTTATTCCACCATAGAAAGCGCGGTTGCTAAGCAAAATTCAGTCTCGCCATCTGATCTGGAGGTTGTCCCAGAAGTTCACATGAGTGGTTTGAGTTGAAAAACACTCTTACTTTCTATTAAAGAAAATAAGAAGGTTGGAAATTAGGG
Source organism: Tinospora cordifolia (assembly GCA_030144865.1). Taxonomy (NCBI): domain Eukaryota; kingdom Viridiplantae; phylum Streptophyta; class Magnoliopsida; order Ranunculales; family Menispermaceae; genus Tinospora; species Tinospora cordifolia. The sequence continues at coordinate 872 of JAJIYU010018796.1, forward strand.
CAAGAAATTGATTAGAAGTTGAAAAAGATGCCAAAGGTGGTATCTTGACTAAACAGAGGTTGTAAGTCAACCAGAAACAAACCCTAGGTCCAGAGAAAAAACCTTAGGTAGAAACGGGTGTACCCATGGGTGGCATAGTGGATCAAAAGTATAAAACTCTAGGACATAGGCTAGAGACTGAAACTTGTGTGAAAACAGAAAATTGTTTGATCAGGACATGAAACTAGAAAGCTTCTATAATTTTTGAGTTCTATGCAGTATGGGATGCATAGGAATTTGGGGTTATGGAAGAAGCCTGGACTCGAAAAATGATGGACCATGTGTGGTGAATGATCGATAACTCCAGCAGAATGGGTTTTTCTATGCTCGCTGGTATGGGATGGTTGAGTATAGTGGGTTCGAGAACCTTAGTTATCGAGCAATTTGCGAAATTGTTTAGGTGCGGCTCTATTCTGAGTGAAAGCCTAAGTAGAAGGGGTAGAGTGGTATGGGACACTTGAACCTGAAAGCTTAGGTGAAAGCTTGGAACCTTGCTGTGCTAGCTTGATTGTATGATTGTATGATATGCATGTTGTAATGTTTATTTGCTTTAAAACCAAATCTTGTACCTAATACACATGAAAAAAACCTAGAAGAAAGACTTTAGGCCACTAGACAAATCGAGAACCTAGAAACATGAATCTAGAGCCATGATAGTATGAATATTTGACACATACTGACACTCTGCTCAATTTACAAGTAAATGGTTGGAGTTAGGAGGTATGTAACTCGATCCACCACCTCTGAGGAGACTGAACAACGAGAGCTGGAACTGCCTATTGGGATGGAGGCATGGATGGAGGCACGAATGGAGGCACAGATGGAAGCCATCATGAATGAAATGTCGCAGAGGATACTAGATCAATTGAGAAGGACACTTCCACAGATAATCCCTCAGGTGGCTCCTCAGCCTCAAACACCTGAACTTATTCCAGTCCAAGTCCCAGCACTGGTACCCTAGGAACGTCAAAGGAATCTAGAGGACTTGGAAGATGAAAAATAGAAGAAGATGCTACTGGATTTGCAAAAGCTTCACCCTGCCTCATTCGATGGAACTAATGACCGCATCTCTGCTGATCACTAGTACTAAGAGATGGAGGAGTTACTAAATGTGTTGAAGGTGACGAGTTCAAGACGAGTAGCACTAGCCACACACCATTTCAAAGGACCAGCCCGTGGATGGTGGAGGATGATGCAGATGGATCCCAACACTGACATTGTGACCATGACCGGGGGAGAGTTCAAAGAAAAATTTTACGACAAGTTCTTCCCGGAGGCAACTCTTAAAAAGCAGCAAGAAGACTTCTTGAGACTCAACCAGAGGAGTTTCACAGTAACTGAATACGAGAGGAAGTTTACTAAACTAGCCAAATTTTCTAAGGAACTAATCTAGGAAGAGAGGATGAAAGCCAACAAATTTGCACAGGGTCTCAAGATCGAGATCCAAAAAGTTATCACGACATTAGGCCTCTGAACCTACAAAGAAGTTGTAGAACAAGCTTTAATCCTGGAACAAGAGCTGAACCTGGAACAAAGGTTGAGAGGAAAGAATAAGTGGAACGGAAATGGAAAGGACCAATGAGGGACCCAGAAGAAAAACAAAAGTGGTAAGGCTCCACAAAAACAAGGGCAGAACAAAAATGAGTTAAGGGAAAAAGTTAAGAGGCTGGGATTGTGTTTTGTATGCAAGTAGAAGGGTCATTTGGCGAAAAAGCCCAACTGCACCAGCTCAGGCTTCCCAGCAGCAACAACAGAATACTCAGGGGGGAAGTCAGAATGGGCGACCTCAAGCCAAACAGAATCAGAATGCCAATCAAGGGCAAAACCAGGGTCGTGGTCAGAACCAGACCAGAATGTTCACAGTTGAACCATGAAGACCAGGCCTCTATAGTAGAAGGTACGTTCATATTATTTAATGTTGCTGTGAGACTGTTGGCCTCAAAATGTTTTATCTCTGAAAAACTAGTTGATAGGTTACAACTTGTGACAAAAACAATGCTTGTGACTTTGAATGTGTCCACACCAATAGGGACCATTATGACTTCAAAAATGATATGAAGTTGCGACCTTAGGTTTGGGGATAAACTTTTAACAGTCGACCTATATATCCTACCTTTCTATGGCTATGATGTAATCTTGGGGATCGATTGGTTAGACCAGTACCAGGCCCAAATAGATTGTCCTAAGAGACAGGTAACCATAACATTACCTTCTGGGGAGATCTTTAAAATCAATGGGGATATGCAGAGACTACCAAGGAGTCCAACCCTAGCCTTGCTGAATTGCTTGAAGCAGACGGATGAGTTTGAGGAACTCTTTGAAGAAGAACCTATTGACTTGAAGAATATTCACGACCTAGCTGTAGTTAGTAAGTACGAGGATGTGTTCCCAAATGACTTACCTGGACTACCACCTGCTAGAGAGTTAGAGTTCAAGATTGATCTTCACCTTGGAACCAACCCTATAGCCATGCCTTCTTATAAAATGGCACCAGTAGAACTAATTGAGTTGAAAACTCAACTGGACAAGCTCAAGGAGAAAGGTTTCATCAGGCCGAATGAATCACCCTGGGGAGCCCAAGTAATATTCATGAAAAAGAAGGATGGTTCCTTGCGACTGTGTGTCAACTATCGAAAGTTAAATCAAGCTACAGTAAAGAATAAATTTCCTATACCAAGGATTACGACCAATTTGATCAATCACAAGGAGCCACTCATTTATCTAAAATTGATCTTAGGTTAGGATACCATCAGCTGAGGATTCGAGAGTGTGACATTCACAAGATGACTTTTAGAACAAGATATGGACACTTCAAGTTTACTATGATGCCCTTTGGTTTGACCAATGCCCAGGCAGCCTTCATGGATTTGATGCACTGAGTGTTTAGACAGTATCTTGACCAGTTTGTGGTGGTATTCGTAGATGACATCCTAATCTACTCCAAGTTAGAGGCTGAACACTTAAAACACTTGCGGATAGTGTTGGAGACACTCAGAAGGCATCAATTATATGCCAAGTTCAGCAAGTGTGAGTTTTGGATGGAAACTTTCAAGTTCTTAGGCCATGTTGTATCAGCAAAAGGTATTGTTGTAGACCCGAAAAAGGTAGAAGCCATCATGAACTGAAAGCAACCCAAGACAGTAACAGAAATCAGAAGTTTTTTGGGTTTGGCAGGCTACTACAGAAGGTTCATTAAGGACTTTTCCAAGTTGGCAGAACCTATGACTAAGTTGACCAAAAAAGGAGTTAAATTTCACTGGGATGAGAAATGTGAATGGTCATTCCAAGAACTAAAGACAAGATTGACTACGGCTCCTATTCTAGTCACCCCAACTCCTGGTGTTACTTACACACTCTATACTGATGCTTCGCTAAGTGGACTTGGAGTAGTATTGATGCAGGAAAGACAAATAGTCGCTTATGCTTCGTGACAACTGAAGGTCCATGAGAAGAATTACCCTACTCACGACCTAGAATTAGTGGCCATTGTTTGCCCTGAAGATGTAGAGACATTATCTTTACGGTGAGAAATTCGATCTATTCTCTCATCACAAGAGTTTGAAACATTTACACCTAGAAAGAATTGAATCTCAGGCAACGAAGGTGAATGGAGTTTCTTAAGGATTATGGTTTTCAATTGCACTACCGTCCAGGGAAAGCCAATGTGGTGGCCGATGCCTTGAGTAGGAAGTTCAACAAATAAGCGAGGAGAAAGGTCAGATGTACCAGTTGATCGAGGATTTTAGGCTGGGAGTGACCCTTAATGAAAACGAAGATGACCTTTACAATATGTCTTGCCAACCAGACTTGTTGCATTAGATCAGAGATTAACAGAGGCAAGAAAAGTGGCTCACTCAAATAATTGAAGGAGTTACACAAGGAAAGCATGCTGACTTTAGGTTAGACACTGAAAATATCCTAAGATTCGGAGAAAGGATTTGCATACCTCATCAAGGACAAAGTAAGCAGGTCATACTTGATGAAACCCATCAAACTAAGTATACCATGCACCCTGGTGGGGATAATCTGTACCAAAACCTCAGGAAAACCTACCGGTGGAGAAGAATGAAAAGGGACATAGCCAAATACGTTTCTAAGTGCTTAACATGTCAACAAGTGAAAGCAGAACACCGGAAACCCTCTGGAATGTTACAACCACTCCCAATCCCTGAATGGAAGTGGGATAACATTGCCATGAACTTCGTCAGTGGTTTACCCAGAAACCAAAGAGGAGAAGATACCGTTTGGGTGATAGTGGATCGTCTCACCAAAGTAGCTCATTTCTTGCCAATCAAATCCACAGAACAAGTCAATAAGCTAGAAGAAATCTATGTAAAAGAAATCTTCAGGCTTCATGGTGTGTCCAAGACTATCGTGTTTGATAGAGACATTCGCTTTACTTCACAGTTTGGGCAGAGTCTACAGAAGGAAATGGATACTAAACTCACAATGAGTACGCCATTTCATCCTCAGACAGATGGTCAGTCTGAGAGAGTTATCAAGATTTTGGAAGATATGTTGAGGTCTTGCATTTTAGACTTCAAGTGGAATTGGAGCAAGTACTTACACTTGGTGGAGTTTGCCTATAACAACAGTTATTAGGCAAGCATAAAAATGGCTCCATTCGAGGCTCTCTATGGAAGACCCTGTAGATCACCTACCTGTTGGGCTGAACTTGAAGATCAAGTATTAACTGGGCAGACATGGTGGAAGAAATGAGCAACCAAGTCAAGTTAATACAAAGGAGACTGACTACTACACAGAGTCGTCAAAAGAGCTACGCTGACAAAAGGAGAAGACCATTAGAGTTCCAAGTTGGGGACAAAGTATTTCTGAGGATCAGTCCTCAAAAGGGTATCAAAAGGTTCAGATTCAAAGGGAAGTTATTTCCAAGGTTTGTCTGATCCTTTGAAATACTTAGAAGAATCGGGGAATGTGTTTATGAGTTGGACCTACCAAACTGGATGACTTCAACATATCACATATTCCATGTATCCATGTTGAGGAAATACAAACCTGACCCCTCTCACATCGTTTACTGGGAGAAAGTGAATATTCAAGATGATGCTATGTACGAGGAAACAACGGTCAGAATCCTTGACTACAAGGTATAAAATCTAAAGACAAAGGATATCCCATTAGTAAAGGTACTGTGGAAACATTACGGGGTAGAAGAAGCCACGTGGGAACTCAAAAGTGAAATGAAGACCAAGTACCCACATCAGTTCACGAAGAATACCTAAATATGTACAAATTCCAAGGACGAAATTTTTTTAAGGAGAGTAGGTTGTAACATCTCAAAAATTCGTATGAAATTTAAAAATCTATTTAGAGAATTATACCGAATTGACAGATGAAAAATTTGCTAAGTCCTAGTTTAGTCAAATAAGGAATAAAATCAATTTAATCGATTTTTGGAAGAAAATATATGAATATAATGTATATCATGGGATATCATAGCCAAAAATACAAGGATATGTGCAATTTTTTATGAAAACAAGATTAGAAAGTCAATTTGGATTAAGATTTGGCAAAAATCCGAAAATAAAACATGAAATTCGACTGAGAAATCATATAAATATAACTCAAAATGCATCCAACGACTACAAACCATCGATCTAAATTCGATCTCGCGATCTGATGGCCGCAAGATGATCCGCACCAACGCTGGAGCGCACAGGATAACGAAGATCGAACGGACGAAGATGATCAAGGACGATCGGACGACTGCGATTAAAGCCGCAAAATTTTGATCGTGAAGTCACATGGTGTGACTCCGTGTGTGCCAATCTCAACCCTCTGATCTGATCCATGTGCGTGTCTCAAGGACAATCCGATGCGCCGGAAAAAATGCAAAAAAATTCGACGAAAAATTTACCAATCTGAAAATACTTATTTTCCTCTTATAATTAGGAAATATGAAATTCTAGAGAATTTAGGTGTTTTACTCCAAAAAAAACTCAAAAGTCTCTATTTTTCCACCTTTGAAAATCTATATAAACTCCCCCAGGCTCTCACTTCCCTCATTCCAAAAATAAGAGTTGAAATTTTCTTTTATTTTCTTTAAGCCCTCTTCTTGGCACCTCTTCTCACCTTTCTTTCCTCTCTCTTGTGTGTGAGAAGTTTTTCTCTTGGGTTGGAGAATTAATTTGGGTGATCTTCGTTGGCACTAGTACATGGGGGAATTGCTACAAAAATTTTTGAAGAAAGCGTCACAAGGTGGAAGTGATTTCTAGAACACCCTTCTATTTTTATTTAAATTTTTTGCATACTCATTGTTTGTGTGTTTTCCATTGAAATCAAAGATTTTCAATTTCAGTTTCAGAATTTTAAGAGTTTATTTCATTTTTTCTGTTTTGATTCATGTTTAAGCAATTATATCATTCATGTCATGTTAATATCATGCTTAGGCTTTTAAATTGAAGTGTGATGCATGTTTTATGAGTGTTTCATGAATTGATTGTGTATATTCTGGATTTTAGTTTGATTTCATATTCTGAAATTTCTTTTATGAGATCATGATATAAGAGTTAAGCGGAGACGATGGTGATAATAACCACATACCATCATAATGGTCAAGGCAACGCTATGGATGTTCTTTTCATATGAGTTAGGTCTATGATTTTCAGACCTAAGTACTTGAGGGTCGTATACCACAGTACCTTGTGAGTCACCAGGTGTAACGGGTTGATGCTGACATGTGCCACTAACAGGTTCATGTCGAGTGGGCCCCATTTACTTAGTTAAGAGCATCAAGGGATTAAAGGCCCTTTTGGTCTGAAACTCGACTTGAACAAATTGTTGTTTGAAACGCCTAATGATTGCAATGTTTGAATTATGGTTGTGTCACGAGTTTGAATATGAAAGATGGTTGTTTGAAAAGGATCCACTGGGCTATGTGCTCACTCCTTCCTTTTTTATTTTTTTCAAAAACGTGAAACCTATGAAGTAGTTGAACATGGATAGTTCTTAGAAAGTTTCTACCTTATTATTTTTTAGAATTTTTAAGGGAATGTTGCCCAAAGTTTAAATCTTTTCTACTGAAAAGTATTTTGAAGCTTTCCACTGTAATAATTAGGTTTTTTGAAAAGTTTGGTACTTTCAATTTTTTATTACGAATAAAATAGTTTGAATTTCTTTATCTCTTTTAATTGGCTTTGATTTTATTAAAGTGAAAATTTTGTATTCTTGAATTTGTATACAAAGGCACAAGATATTGAAAAAGAGAAGAACAAGTGTGTGTCACTTATAAAGTAACACCAGCCTACCCACCAGTTGGTTAAGTCCCCTGTCAAGAGAATGATGGTTATATCCAATGCTTAAAGATACGAAGGTTGGGGTGTTACATAATCACCTAATTCGCCTATCTCTAAAAGATTTTTGGTTACTTGGTCTTGATCTCGCTTTCTAGCTCACAAGTAGCTTCTTCCATTCCATGGTGTCTCCAAAGTACCTTTACTAGTGGAATGTCTTTTTTTTCAAGCTATGAATATTTTTGTCTAATATTCGTACTGCTGCTTCTTTATAAGTGGCGTCGTCCTACAGATGAATGTCTCCACTATAAATGATATGAGACGGGTGTAGGTGGTACTTTCGTAGCATGGACACGTGGAACATGTTGTGGATTCCCATTAGGTCTGGTGTGAGCTCTAATTTGTAGGCATTATCCCCAACTCTCTGAATGATCTCAAAAGGACCTATATACCTTGGAGCTAACTTGCCCTTCATGCCAAAATTCTTGATGCCTTTCTTTGGACTTACTCAAAAGTAAGACTTTGTTGCCTTCTTGAAACTCTAGGGGACAGTGTCATCTGGTTGCATAGTTCTTTTTTGCAACTTTGTACTATAGGCAATCTCTTCTGTGTCAATTGAACCTTGTCATTTGTTTCCTAAATCAGATCAACTCTGGTTAATGCCTGATCTTTTAGTTTAGCCCAACACACTGGTGATCTACATTTTCTTCCATACAATGCTTCAAATGGAGTAATTTGTATGCTAGCTTGATAGTTTTTGTTGTACGCGAACTCTGCTAGATGTAAGTGTGTACTCCAGTTCCCCTTGAACTCTAATGCATAGGCTTTGAGCATGTCTTCAAGAATCTGGATTACCCTTTCAGATTGACCATCCATTTGTGGGTAGAGTGCAATGCTCACTGTGAGTTTAATGCCCAATTATCTCTGTAGGCTCTGCTAGAATTGTGAGCTAAAATGCACATCTCGATCTGATACAATGGATTTCGCATGCCATGCAACTTCACTATCTCCTTCACATATAGTTCCCCTAGCTTGTGGACCAAATCCGTAGTATGTATTGGCAAGAAGTGTCCCCCTTTGTTTAGCTTGTCCACGATTACCCACACAGTATCCTTGCCCTTCAAGTTTTTAAGGAGTCTTATCATGAAATCCATGGCGATGTTTTCCCATTTCCACTCTGGTATTGGTAGGGGTTGGAGTAGACCTAATGGTTTTTTGTGCTCAATTTTTACTCGTTGACAGGTCAAACACTCTGACACGTACTTGTGCACATCTCTCTTCACGCCCTTCCACTAATAGGATTTCTTGAGGTTCTAGTACATTTTCTCTCCTCCCGGGTGTAAGGAGTATCTAGTTTGATGGGCTTCGTCAAGGATGGTTTGCCTTAACTGGTCATCCTTAGGTACGAAGACTCGTTCTTAGAATCTTAATATGCCATTGGTGTCATTTTTGAAATCTTGATGTTGGCCTGCTTGTATGCCATCCTTTATTTTTGTTGTCCACTTGTCCAACCCTTGAGCTTTAAGTATTTGCCTTAGTAGCTCTGAGTCAATGATAATGATTGACAAAAATGCACATTGATCCTCTGCTTGAGTGTTGTTGTCATCCTCCTGATATTGACTTGGGGCATTTGGCCTTGCTAGGCTGGTAGAGTAATTAAAAATCATAATCTTTAAGAAATTTCATCCACCGTGTCTGTCATAGGTTCAAGTCTTTCTGTGTGAGGATGTGTAATACTCTGAAAACTCTATACTTGATGAAATGAAATCCAAGATCAATTTAATGAAATTGCATGTAAAATAAAACTAGGCTCATTTCGGGCTAAATTTGGTAGATTCCAAAACTCTCATTTAGTGACCTGTAGGGACCCAAAACAATTTCAAACGAAGTAAGGTAACTTGAACCAACTAATTTGACAAAATATCCAAGAATTAGAATAATTGGTCAAGGTTAGGGTTTTAATTTGCCAAACACCCTACAGGGGGTCCAAATTTGGAAAGAATTGGCATTTAGGGTACGTAAGGGAATCGAAATGACCTAAAATGAAATAGAATAACATAAACTAACAAAATGAATGACATATCCAAAAATCAGGACAATTGGCCAAGATTTGGATTTTCATTTGCGTAGTGACCTCAGTGGGTCTTAAATAAGGAATGTTTTTGAGCGAAACCATACCTTAAAACTTGCATTAGGTTCATGTGATTCTAAAACTATAGGTTATAAATCATAATTCCTTATAAGTAAGGATATATTAATTTTTATCTGATTTTTATGAACCCCATGAAATCATGGCCACCCCAAGCATGTGCAAGTCACATGGGTGGAACACCATGATCATGTGCACCTTTACCATACCCAGAGCTCCATGGGATGTGTTCCTTATTTGAATCCATACAAAATGATCATGTGTACCATGTAAATGACTCAATACACCACACCTATGAGAAGTTTCCCCATGGTTGGAACCCAAGACAAATGATCCCATGTACCAAGATAAATGATCAAGTGTACCCATGCACCCTAAAAATGTCTGCACCATGTGTGTATGTTCCACCTGTGCCAAGTTCCAAATTAAGAGAGTTTCCTAGGATTTCTAAGACCCTGATCTTGTGTCCCTCAAGTTTAATCATGTACTCACCTACCACCTTTGCTCAAGGAAACATTTCCCTAATAAAAAACACCAAAATTAAAAATGTTTCTATGCATGTTTGTGGGATGACCAAGTAAGAAACAAGCAAAGGAAAGTTGCTAAGTGCCAAATCTAATTCTATATTGACATCCCAAGTGAATTAGAACATAATCTAGACCCATTTATTGTTCACACTTGATTAGAAGACAAAATTGTGCTTATATCTTTGGAATAGGAATCCTAGTAGGCCCACTTGCCCAAACCATG
>JAJIYU010018797.1:0-11057 GCA_030144865.1 Tinospora cordifolia
AACCCTCAAATTCAAATTTGCAATTCAAACTATAGAATTCAGATCTTAATAGTTCAGAGCTTTAAAATCTTACCTTAGATGCTTAGGATTGCTCTAGACTCGATCTGGATCATTTTAACTATCTCTGGGCGAAAATCAAATCTCTAGTGACCTAAAAACAGAAGCTCTAAAAATCACAAATTTTTTCGGTTTCTCGTTTTCTGATTTTGTTTCTCTGTTTTCCGTTTTAAAAGGGGATGAACAGTGACTCGGATGAACAGTATCCGCACATAAACAGTAACCATGGTTACTGTTCATAGAGGAAAATTTTACCCAATTCCCCCTTTTTTTTCGAAATTAGTTCAATAAACCCCCCATAAGTATCTTTATTTGTTTTCCGATTTTTTGCGAACTTGAACCAACATGATTTATTTTATTTTTTTGCTAAACATTTAAATCTTATTTCTGGTCATTTTTATATTTATTTAATATTTTTAAAAATTTATTTTCACTATTTATGCGTTGAAAAATTCAAATATTAAAAATAACCAATGTGATTTATTTTATTTATTTAATAAATATTATAACAAATATTTAAATCATGTTTTTGAAAATTTTTATATTTATTTGATATATATTAAAAATGTATTTTCGACGTGTACGCGTTATAAAAATTTGGTTTATTATATGAGGCATCAGCACCGAAGGGGGCGTGTTCCCACGCTAGACCCATAGCACGTGATGGTAGGTTCGATTGGAAGTCGCGGTGTTACAAAATGGTATCAGAGCTACAGATTGTCGCTTATTGTGAAAAAGACGATTACTCTGATACAAATATGGTATCAGAGCTTGGCTAATAGCTTGCTGGGAAAGATTTGAGTCTGATACAAAGGTCTAGACTTGATTTTCACTAGATTTGATTTTCATTGAAATGAAAATTCTACCGAATTCTTATTTTGTATATATGTATAATTTAATATAAATTATATATAATATCATTGACTAAGAAAGTATGCTCTGTAGTTGCGTCTTGTACGACCTTCTACATCAGAAATCAAAAGTTAAAATGTGATAAATGAATAATTTATTTGATATATAATTAATTACTTCGATTCCCTTCTTGATTTTTTATAATACAAATAGTACTACAAGTTTGAGTTGATAGTAGGTAAGCCTTGTCTCAAGTAAAGTTAAACATTGAAAGAGAGATGAGTTATCTTATTGTAGAAGGCCAGTTTAAGAAGACTTTATTTCATCACTTGTTCCTAGAGGTTGTCCTACCAAATTATATAAATAGTAATCTTTGAAAAGAAAAATCAAGATGTGAGTATTTAAAAATAAAATATTATTCTTGGTGTTATTGACATTCATATATTATTTTTTTAATTATAATTCTATTACAATTATATAAACATGTTTATTCGTAAATTATATATAGAGGTTAAAAGTATAAATATTTAATATTATGAAAATTGATAAATATACATCTATCTCATTAATATTATGAAAAATGGTAAATATACATCTATCTCATTAATATTATAAAAAATGAATGATTGTTATGAATATAAGTATTAAATTACAGATTTTGATACATAAGCAAAATAAAAATTATTTTAATAAATTTTTTTTGTCCAAATGGTATTTCACATTTCTTGAAGTGAATGTTCATTTGTTAATAATTATTGATATGGACGTGAATATAATTGCTATAATATTAAAAAATATTATAGTGATCGAAACAAGAATAATTTATGTAAGAATAATTCTCATATAATAGTGGTCATTGTTTTCAAATAATTAATATTATGTTATAAGATATAAAGAGATTGTAAATTAAATGAGATTATTTTTATAAATTGAAATATAACTCTAAGATGATATTTTTATCTAAATTAAAATTGCGATTTTTCTTATTTATTTCTATTGAGTCTATTTAGCTTAATATAATATTTTATTTATATCTCAAGCTACATGAGAAAACTATGCATATGATTGAAATTATTTTTGTTTATATATTTGAATCAAAGACTAAGGCCTTTAAAATATTTAAAATTATTTTAATCATGTATGTTGACTGAATTTTCTTTTTAATAAATTCTGATTCATACGAATAAAAGAAAATTTTATGATTGAAATATATATCAGTTGAAGCTATACAAAAAAAAGGATTCAGTCAAAATATTATTATTTTATTTATTTAAATACAAAAATATTATGGTTAATTACACTTGAAATTGCAGTACCAATTAGACAAAAAATATTTTATGATATTTAATTTGATATATTAAAATTACAAAACTTTAAAAAAAAAATTTATACCCTGAAGCTATATAACAAAAATAATATTTTATAGCTTAAAATTATTGAGAAATAAAGTTTTGGTTATTGGTTATTAAAAAGGGCTTTGTTAATGAGATTTTTTAGCATGAACCCCTTGAAAATAAAATTATAAAATTATTATAATTAGTCAGAAGTTATTGATATATTTTGAAATATCAACGTTATAATACTTTGTATGTAAGTAGATTAAGTTTTGCCTATAGACCCACATATATAATTATAGATTTCTAAATTCACCTATAGTTAATTAAGAATTAGTCTAATGGTAATAGAACATCTCAATTTTTTTTTTATTTTAACATTTTCTAAGTAGAAAAAATTTTATTATTAATTAATATTATCTTTGAACACATACATTTTTTTATTATTTAATGTCTTTATTTGACATTATGACAAATATTATTAAGATATTCATCATAAATAAATTTGCACATGAAGTTGTAATATTATCTGATCAATTAAACTTGAAGTTTATTTTGTTCATATAATAAATCACATAATATTTAAATATTAAAATGTCACGATAAAATGTTTATGTTAAAGAAAAATACTATTTGATGTTGAATATACTCCTAAAGAAGCATTCAAATATTGTCATGATAAAAAAAGATGAAAAATCACACTATGATATATTTTATATAATATAAATGTTAACTAGAATTATCTTAAGACCCATAAGTACGGTTATAGTTGTTGATGATGTAGTTATAGCTGTTACTTGTAACACCCCAACCCCCTAGAAACTCGTTTAAGCTCAACCACAAGGCGGGTTGGGTCTTATGTTACATTTATAAGTACACAACTTGCATCACTTTCTATTATCTCAAGTCTTATTATTTCTGAATGAGCACACAACTCAAATAATTTAATTCTAATTTAATAAGACTATTACAAGAGAGATAAAAGAAAAAACTTCAATCATTATTTATTGAATAAAATAAAGGGATACATGCTTGACATTCAAATAATGAAAAGGGGAGTACAAAACTCTAAAATTTAAAAGTAAAATTTAGCGGAAGTCTTAAATTTAAAATTTGGACAACATGCCCTTAAAATAGAACTTCCAAAACTTAGAAATAATCTAATATCCATGACATTCATGATTCAAGTCAATTTCTTGAAAAATAAAAGGAAGGGGTGAGCACATGGCCCAGTGGATCTGTGACGACCCCTCACTGGGCCCTCAGAACCCCCACCGCAGCAGGCACTCTGGGCTAGGTGTTCACTCAAAGGTATTGTTCCCCCCCCCCCTAGGATTTTATTTCGCCTCCATGGAGATTTGATCCTGGGACCTAGGGGATAAGTACCCAAATCATTCATCATCCACTACCATTGAACCTGTGCGACCCCAAAATTAGGGTATATTTTTTCTAGGAATGAAACTATGCAATATATATATCATTCTGCTCAGATTTACGAGTAGAATACAAATATATATATTATTTGTACACTCGGGGACCGTAGGAAATTATATGGTAGTTGAAAGTCGACGCATGAGGGGTATACCCATTATTATTATTATTTCTTTTTTTTTTCCATTTCCAACCAAGCATACATATATATATATATATAATCATCATCATCATCATATATATATACTTTTCATTTAATTTAAATATACCCCTCTATATACATATATATTCATGCATATTAATACATATGTGTATATATATGTAAATGTAATAATTATTTTATTACATAAATTTATTTTATTCATCATTATTTATTTATTTTAATTCCTCAAGTAATACACTTATTACTTAATACTTTCACCAAAAATCATGTATTACCATTTAATACACATGTTGATTAATATCATTGCCAAAAATTTTGTATTTCTGTATAATCATGTATTTCTCATTTATAATTCATTAATTTATATAGAAAAATACATATCGAACCCGTCGACTAAATGTCCAAAAATACGGGTCGTTACAGGATCATTTATTAAACAACTAAGTTACTATTTTAAATCAATAGCACATCCAAATTCAAACACTTTCATGCATTAAGTGATTCAAGCAACTTTTTAGTTGTAGTTGATGTTAAGACTGAAAGAACTTTACTCCTTTGATCAATTCAAATGTAAATATCAGAATTTTAAATAACCAAGAAAGCATGAAAACATTACATCGCATGCTTCAAACATTGAATTAAATCCTAAACATGGATTCTAAGCATGACATGCTCTCATGAGTGATTAAAACATAAAAATATATTGACTAAAATTAAAATATGATTAAAGATGTTGAAACTAAAGTAAGATATGCTGAAAATTAGAATTTAAACAAGCATGAACATGCTAGAAATTTAAAATAGCAAAATAGAGGTTTAAAAAATCTCCTCTACCTTAATTCGAGTTTCTTTGTAGACAATCCGACAGAGGTTCCCCTTATCCACCACTTTTAGAACTTCTAATCACCAACAAAAATACTTCAATAACTCTCTAAAACACTAAAATAAGAACTGCTCACATAAGAAAGAAAAGAGAGTGAAAAGAGGTGCCAAGAAGAAGGCAAGAACAAGCAAAGAAGGAAGTGTCAACTCTTTGCTTTGGGATGAGATGAATGTGAGCAAGAGGGGGTATTTATAGGTGTTCATGAGCGCAAGGGGGGCATCTAGGGCAGCTAGGGTAGCTCACCGTGTTTGGGCATGTTTCCAAACTCATAAGGGGATGGTATTGGTGAGAAAGGCAAGTGTGCTCATGGTTAGCAAGTGAGATACTAAGGTTTTCAATCCAAGTGTGAGCAAAATATTTGAACCTTATTTGTTTCTTTTATGTGTGTGAACACAATTAAAGGTTTATAATACATTCTAATCTCTTTTGGGCATCCTCTATTAGTAGGGACACATTCTAATATGTTGTGATTCATAAAATCAAATAAGTTTCTAATATGAGCACACAAAAAATAAAGCTTTGGAATGTTTCTTATTTCTCTTGAATTCTCTCCCTTTTTGGCTCCACATGTGAGTATGAGACAAGTTTCTATTTTCTAATTTCTTTTCTAGATGAAGGAATCTTTTTATATCTCTTAATCAACCACTCTAATTAAACTTTTGTCTTGGGTTTGTCACAAGTGTGCCCACACACACACTTATGAGACATTTTATATATAACCTCAGTATACATGATCATTTATCTTGCCACATTGAATCATTCTTCATGGCTTCTATAGGTGTGGGAATACTTGATCATTTACATGGCACATGGGATCATTCTTCATAGTTTCAAATAATGGACACGTCCCATATAGCTTAGGGTAAGGTAGGGTGCACATGATCATGGTGTTCCACCCATATGACTTGCACAAATTAGGGTGGCCATGACTTCATGGGTTCACAAAAATCAAATAAAAATTAATATCTCCTTATATAAATAGATTTATGATTTATAATCTATAGTTTTGGAATCACATGAATTTAATGAACATTTTAAGGTATGGTTTGGCCCAAGGTGATTTTCCCTCGAAAACTTTCCTTATTTAAGACCCACTGAGGTCACTAGGCAAATGAAAGTCCAAATCTTGGTCAATTGTTCTGATTTTCAGATATATTATTCATTTTGTTAGTTCATGTCATTTCGTTTCGTTTCGAGTCATTTCGATCTCCCGAAGTAGCCTAAATGACAATTCTTTCTAATTTGGACCCCCTGAAGGGCGTTTGTCAAATTAAAACCTTAACCTCGACCAATTGTTCTAATTTTTAGATATGTCATTCATTTTGTTAGTTTATGTTATTCCATTTTGTTTCGGGTTATTTTGATTCCCTGAAGTACCCTAAATGACATTCTTTCTAATTTGGACCCCTTGAAGGGCATTTAGCAAATGAAAACCTTAACCTTGACCAAATGTTCTAGTTTTTTGATATGTTGTCCTCTTAGTTGGTTTATGTCACCTTACTTCATTTCAAGTTGTTTTGGGTCCCTAAGGGGCACTAAATAAGATATTCGAAAACCTGCCAAATTTAGCCTCCCAGTTTCATATTGCACCCAAATTTCACTGAATTGATCATGAATTTCATTTAATTGCATATAGAGTTTTCAGGGTATTACATTACTATTCCCATGTAGTGAAATAATGTCATTTTATAACACATGCAATTAGAGATTATGAAGTATTTGCATTATGTATAAGATAAATTGATATTGGTTGGATACATGGAATATTAGCATATGATTGATCAAAATGTTGAATAAAAATTATGTTGAGATCAAAAAAACTATTGATGGTTCTTGATGAACAACTAGTATAATAACAAATGCAACATATTTGCAATGACAAAGTAATGTCTTATATTTTGCTAAATCTGCTCTCAAAGAATAATTAGTATATTAACAAATAACTACTCTTGAATAACAACTTAAAGATTAGTAAATGAGTG
Organism: Tinospora cordifolia; assembly: GCA_030144865.1. NCBI lineage: Eukaryota > Viridiplantae > Streptophyta > Magnoliopsida > Ranunculales > Menispermaceae > Tinospora > Tinospora cordifolia. Next base: position 6,703 of record JAJIYU010018797.1, read on the forward strand.
TTTTCAAAGAGCAATTGGTTTTCCTCTTGGTTTATTATATTGAATATGAGGTCAATTGAAATATATTGTGATTGAGAGCAAAAGTTGTTTTCGACAAAAATATATTCATATTTTGGCATGATTGGCCAATTTTTTTTGAACCTCAATATGATGCTTTTATCATGTCATGATTTAGTGAAGCAATTTTCTTGTCATTAGGGGGAGGAAATCCAATTTTGATATAATGACATATAAAATTTCTAATTGTTAGTTGCATAACAGACTAATATTATTATAGGTAATTTATATGTATTTTATAGAAGTTTAGTAGGAAATTAAGTATATTTGTGCATATTTAGTTACATGAGCATTTATGATGTAAATTGCATGTTTAATTGCATTTGAAAATAGTTGAGTGTTGTTTATGACATTTTTATGAGGATATGATGTCTAGGGAAGGTTTTCTAGTGTTTGTGCATGTCAGAAATAAATTAGAGAGATGATTACAATACAAAGAAGCAAAGAAAGATTGAAAACATGAAGGAGCAACTAATTACCGCGATAGGTGAGCGGCTGATCGAGGAAATTGGAAGAAAAGCCAAGAAAATGCGAAGAAATAATTATCACATTGGTTATTGTGGTAATCGTCCCAGTGACTGTAGTAACCAAAAGGAAATTTTTGGAACAGATGAATGACTAAGGTCACCAAAATTCAAAATTCAGGTTTATGATGTATACCGAGATTACCACAGTAATGCAATTAGTTTATAATTTTATGAATTTTTTTATGAGAGTTTTAGGGTTTTTAAGTTCTCAACTATATATAGTATGATGTATTAGGTTTTAAGAGAGTTCTTGAGTTCGAAAATTATTGACTTTGATGGCCAATAGAAGAAGAGGAGCTAAAACAGAGAAAAGTGAAGATTAAGGATCAAGGCTTGAGTATGGTATTTTGTATTCTCTATTCTTTAAGGTTTTAACTTGATACTATGTCTTGTTTGTTTAATTTTAAGTCTAGGATGTGAATTTCTATTGTAGGACCCTAAGATTCAGTATTCCAATTAATTGATTTTGATGTTTTATATTTTTTGAATGTTTAATGCTTATTGTTTACTGGCTATGAATAGTATGATCACAAACTGTTAAACTAATTCAGGAGAGAGGCTTAATGGTTGGATAATCATAATATAGACCTAGATTAATTGATTGACCGAGAGGTTGTCAATTGTTTAGGAGGTTGCATGTGATTACAGTGCTCAAAACATTAGATTGTTAACGATGCGCCTCGGGAGAGGGTATTAGGGAACAAGACTAATAGGTGTTAAGATGCCTTGGGAGAGGGCTTTGATGACAAATGCTAGAACCTACATAACTAGGAGTTTAATTAATTAGAATATGAATTGAGGGTGAGAACAAGAGAGTTTACTACCCTAGATGATTAATCAAAACAAATTTTAGAACAATATTTTATTGATTTTAATTATTTTCAATTTAAATTCAGATGTTAACAAGTCAACTTCTATTAGGAGCCTTAATAAAGTGAGTACTGATATTAAATTGGGCTTTAAGATAGTAAACTAGTATCCATTCCCTGAGGACGATACTCATTCTCCACCATATATTACTATTGCGATCTCATACACTTGCGGGATTATCAACAAGTTTTTGGTGCCATTGTCGGGGAAACAGTGTTACTTATCTTAAAACTAATTGTACTTGGTTCAGTTTTAATTAAGGCAATTTTTATTTCTTGTTTTGATTTAGTATATTTTATCTTTAACTTTATTGAATACACTTGATCTTGTGTTTTCTTGTGGTGTTTCAGGTTTTGTATGAGTAGAGAATCTTTTGGAGTGCACGATCTAGATTTGTTCAAGAAAATTAAACAAATCCAATTAGAAGCCAAAGGAGGTGTACCAACTATGGCCGAAAGTGAAAATTCTGATGTTGGGAACAATGGAGAGGCACCATTACAAGATTTCTTCAAACCTGTACATATAAACAACAACTATTCCGAGATAGTCAAGACTCCTATCAATGCTAAAAACTGCGAGCTGAAGACTTATTTGATCACAATGGTGCGATAACAACAGTTTGGGGGTTCAACAACAAAAGATCCTATGGCACACCTCAACTCTTTCAAGGAGATTTGTAACACTGTCAAGATGAACAGGGTGATGGAAGATCAGTTACGATTGAAGCTTTTCCCTTTCTTTCTAAGGGATAAAGCTAGGAATGGGTTACAAACGTTACTTCCTCGTAGCATCACCACATTGGAGGCATGGGTCAAAAATCCCTTCAAAAGTATTTCACTCCCGCTAAGGTTCATCAATTGTGGGGTAAAATCAGTTCATTCAAGCAAAATCTAATTTAGAGTCTCTTTATGAAGCTTGGGAGAGATTCAAGGACTTGTTGAGACGATGCCCGCAGCATGGATATCACCCATGGCTTCAAATTCATATGTTCTACAGTGTACTTACACCACCTATTAGAGCCTTGGTGGATTCTGCAGCTGGAGATTTATTGATAGGCAAGTCTACTATTGATGCCACCCAACTCATTGAAGATATGGCAGCAAATGCATACGGCCATGGTACAGAAAGAGGTTTAGCAAAAAGGGTGGGAATACATGAGGTTGATGAGATAAATGCCTTACATGCCCAAATTTCCTCCATGACTCATCAGTTGAACTTAGTAGAAGAGAAGAGTGGCAGTGGTCAATTTCAGAATCAGTAAAATCAGCCCATTCTCGCAATAACAGAAGCTAACAAAGCACCTTTTACTAAAGAAACCTCTATTGAACAGTTAAATACCATGAATAGGTTTAACAGTTATCAAGGTCAATCTCAAGGGTATAATGTTTTGAAGTATATCATTTGGGAATCAGGAATCATGAGAACTTTTCTTATGCCAACAATAGAAATGCTCAGCAACTTCCACCAGGTTTTGTGCCACAACAACCCTCACAAGAGAAGAAGCCTTCCTTAAAAGACAAGTTAGATGAGATGATGACTACACATAATCGGTTCTTCAAGGAATTGATAGGGAGAGTGGACAAAAATGATAGTAGAGTTTCTAGTATTGAAATTCAGATTGGAAATATGAATGCTACAATCAAGAGCTTAGAGATCAAGTGGGGCAGCTAGTACAAATAGTTTCAAACCAACAACGCAACTCATTTTCTAGTGACACTCAGATAGATCCCAAGGAGAGTTTCAAGGCAGTGATGACTAGAAGTAGAAAAGAAGTTGCAAGTCTACCTCACCCAATTAGTCCATCTGTTGAGATTGAAGAAACTGATGATTCTAAGAAGGATGGTCCAATCCCCTCAACTGAACAACCTGAACCTCCATAGAAGACAAAAGGGAGACCTAGGGGGATTACTATTTAGGGGGGCAAATTTCTTGAACCTCCACCATTGCCATTCCCTAAGAGGTTTCAAAAAAAGAAGTTGGACGATCAATTTGCAAAATTTATGGAGATGTTCAAGAAGATACACATCAATATTCTTTTCGTAGAAGCCTTACAACAAATGCCCAACTATGCCAAATTCATAAAGGAGATTATGTCAAAGAAGAGGAAACATGAAGACTTTGAGACAGTGAAGCTGACTAAAGAATGTAGTGCAATCCTCCAAAGAAAACTTCCCTGGAAGTTAAAAGATCCAAGACACTTTATGAAATACCCCAAAGTTTTCAAACGCACACAACTCGAAAATACATTTTTAAAAATTATGAAATAAATATTAAAATGTGTGAAAACATGTTTTAAATGACTATTATATAGTATGGTATGGAAATAAAATAAATCAGGATGTTTGATAATGGAAAACACATTGAAAAACATGGAAAAAACGTGATGCCACACTGGTGACCGCGGTCTTCAGTGAAAAATCTCGAAAAAATTTAGGTCATTGACCGCGGTCACTAATTCGTCATTTCACGCACAGAATCTCCCGAGTTGATCCAGAGTTTCAGAGAGACGATATAGAGCTGATTCAAGGAGGAGCTAAGGGTCTAAGGTAGGAATATGAACCTTTAAATCATTTAAGTTTCAATTCTATCGATTCATTCAGATTCCGTATCAAAAACTAGGGTTTTGAGGGTTTTGATTGTATAAAATGATCCGGAACCCTATGAGCTCGGATTTTCCTTCTAAACTGACAGTTTATCGATGTAGAACTGAATTCTGAAAGTTTTGACTGTTCATTTGCAGTTTTAGACGAACCCAGAAGAAATTTGCCTATTTGGAGGATTTTTGGAAGATGCAAATCGCTTGATAGGTAATAAAACCCAACCTATTCCTCTTTTGAGGTTGTAGTCAGTTCTAAATGTGTTCTATTCTTAATTTAGAACGCGTTGACTATAATTTCATAT
>JAJIYU010018798.1:0-11045 GCA_030144865.1 Tinospora cordifolia
GCTCTCTTTATAAAAAAATGTCATAGATCATTAAATCTCTCGAATTTGATGAATCCACAAAAGGCTCATTTTGTGAAATTTGAGGTGGGGTTTTCAAGTTTCAAAAAGAGTTGAGAGAATTCTGGTTAATACCCAATAAGGTTTCTATGGAATTTGTGGGGAATTTGAAGGAAAATAGTAAGGGGAATTGTTTGGTATAAAGTTTTGGGTATTTGTTGTTGGAACTTCGAGCAGTAGATGGCCTATAATAGTAAAATCCAGTTTTGGTGTTTTTTTGGTGACTCTTTTTATAGTAATTACAAGTTAATCCTGTCCAAGCCTATTCTATCTCATCCAATCCGATTCAATCCCATAAAAGCAATCCTACTATTATGTCCCATGTGCCAAATAGGTCCCTAAGGAAAATAATTATGTTACCTAGCCAATAAGTAATGTAAAATCTCATTTAGTTAAATAATGACAGATCTACTTAATCAAACCATACGTTTATTCATTCCTAATAATCAATCTATTATGACATCTCTAGGTGGAGGATTAGTTGTTTAAAAAATGCAAGGATTAGGGCCTCTAATTAGGTTGCTGCTAGGAGACTTGTTAATATCATAGCCTTTTGAATTGGCTGAGCAGTTGGTGTAACTTGACATGATCCTGTTTTTGTGATTTTATTGACTAATTGTTTGCCAGTCCCGTGCTGTATTTCTTTTCCTTTTTTTATTTAATGTATTCTCTATTTTTTTTCTTTAAAAAAAAATTACCTTTCTAAACAACTGACTCGGTCGACCTTTTTGCAGTTTGTATTTCAATCTTGGGAATGCAACAAATGGAAGTTTGTGTATCCCTACTGCCAAGTATGATGTTAATGGGGAGGTATGATATTTTATGGTAGTATAATACCTAGGAGAGGTTCACATAACAATTTGAATGCATTTTCTTTTCCTATGCTTATTTATTTGTTTGATGGATAATGGGCTTTTTTGATTGCATACATTTTTCCGTGCATTGTATTTCTGAATAGGGTTTGAGAGAAGCTATTAAGAATGGTGATGCTGTCGCAGTCAAGAAGCTTCTAAGTGAGGTATGTAGCTAGCCACTTGGTCCATCAACCATAAATGGAAACAATATAGACTTACTCTCTTGTGCTGCAGGGAGTGGATGCAAATTACTGTGACAAGCAAGGGTTGTCTTTGTTGCATCTGGTATCTTCTCCACTTTGATTCTGAAAGCCGTGGTTATATGATGGAAGGGATGTAGTTTAATTGCTAAATTGATTTCAGGCTGCAGTTTTCAACCAGACTGAGATTGCATTTCTTCTTATGGACAATGGGGCTAGAGTGGACTGCAAGAATCAACAAGGTACTTAATCTGCAACCCCTTTGGAATTTAGTTATTTTATTTTATTTTATATTTGGCACCACTAAGAACACAAACTGAAGCAGTATTCCCTTAGCTTATGAATAGCAGTTTTGCACATGAGGTGCACATGCTGTATAGTTGTAATTTCTACTAGCAAGTAATCTTGATCACTGATATAGAGACCTCAGGTTAGATTTCGGTGTTTGAACAACTGCTCATGTCCATGATGTCAGAATCTTCTTTCAAATCGATGAATATTATGATTCATGATTTGATTAACAGAAATCAATTTGAGCACAAACCAAATCCCAATGGTTTTGAATCTCATACTTAATCCTCGAAAAATAATGGAATACTAGTATTCACATTTCAAGTCAGTAACATTACTGCAAAATGTATGTAGGTTTCGTATATTGTATTTTAATTTGGATGCTAATCTGGTTCATATAAACTCTATAGGTGATACACACACACACACAAGAAATGTTCCGTTTTCTTTAAGAGGTTGCTAACCTTTGAAGAGGAAAGTCTCCTATGATGTGTCTAAAAACTATTACAAACTAATTTATTTGAATGAAATTGATTAGATTGTACAATCTCTGAGCCAAAAGTGAGATTGAACTAATTTTACTTGGAAGTCCACCAGGCCATCTAGAATCAACCAGGTGAGAATGAAACCCTGAATTGCTGTGGCCACATACACCCCGAAGGATGAAATTATGAGAAGACCCCACTGGGGCACACATCTTTAAAGTAGAATGCTAGTAATCATATCCTTACCATGTCCTTCACAACCTTTTTACAACCATTTATAATGTGTGATAATAATTTGAAAGTATAGCTCTATTCTTGAAGACAAAAATATAATGTAGGTCTTAGGTTCTGTATTTATTATATAAGACCTAAAATAGCAAAATATCCAAAATATCAATCGACATAAAACTCCAATATTACATTGAAATCCCAAAATGGAAGTCGCCTAGATCTTGTGGGGCACTATCTTTTAGCTTATTCAGAGAGGAACCTGAAACGGAAAAATATGAGTAGTGAGTGACAACTTGCCTTGTGAGTAGAAAGCCTTGATTCATCCAAATGCTCATCTATATCAAACAGAACAATTTTGATGCATACCATGCCCTCTGCCCCTTTGGTTTGGTGTGTGTCGCAATCTGTCAATTTAAGAAAATAAGCAAACACAGAAAGATTCTGCTCTGCACTCTTGCCTGCCAATGGTTTTCATGAATATATATATATATATATATCCTTTTCAACCCCTGCAACTAAAGAGAATATTCCTTGCAGGCTGTCATGAAATGGCTGTGGCCTTATCATGATCCTGATATTTTATTTAAATGGATTTTCTTTTAATTGATGTTCCTTAACAAGATCTCCTTCAGTGGGTGTTATAATGTTCTTTGAGGTTTATGATTGGTGTGCTAATCTTTCTCTTGTTTAGGGGAAACACCAATCGACTGTGCTCCTACGATGTTGCAATTCAAAATGAGGCAGAAGATTGAAGAAATTACGCAGCTTGAGCCTGCTGCCATTTGACAGAAATCCTTTTGCTGGGTTCACAGTTTTAAATGCGAACTTTCTGATCTTCTTGGGATTGCAGACTTTCCAACTAGAGATTATTAACCATAACAAGACCATATCCTGTCTTTTGTGAATACATGTGCTTTCTATGAATGGGTGTTTAATTCTTCCTTCTCTTCTTCTTCTTCTTCTTCTTCTATTTATTTATTTCTTTCTTCATTTTATTCTTCTTGTTTCTAGCTCTTTCAAGGGGAAATATACTATGTACTATTGGCGAAAAGAATGAACAGAGCTTAAAGCTCCTGAGAAGTTAAAAAGGATGAAAAAATAGCTGAGCCTGAACAGAGCTATGACTTGGATTGCGGATTTCCTCACGGCGAAGCTATTACTGATCTTTAATTCGTAAGAACTCTTGTACTAGATGTGGCTCGAGGACCAGAAAATTGCAACTCAGTAACGTAGTTGTGAAGTAAAGCCTCCTACTAGTCAAGCTAAGTTTCCTTTTATCAATTTGAGCCTAGTTGACCAATAAAGGTTCCGATAAATAGTAGGGAATGATGCAATGGTTATGGTCCAAAGCCTGGCCGGGAAAGATGTCCGGTTCACATGTACTTTTCGAAGAAAACTGGGTGTTGGATGTATTGGTTTACTGGAATGACGTGGGAAGTGCTGGTGGAATATGACTAGGATTTTTGTAGACAAAAGAAGGTAAAATAATATATTTTTTTGTTCGTAGTAATTAAAGACGTCATGTGAAGGCTATGCTAGTTCCTTCTTTAAAAAAATGAGTAAGGCATCAAATTTAGGAAACAATCAAAGGGATTTTCTTGTTATTGCTAGATGTACAGAGTATTTATCTTATTTTTCTTCAACAAATTTGAAAAGAAAACAATGATAAGTTAATTTTGAAGAAATAAAAGGACAATCTTGGTTCATGCCAGCAAACTTGGAGCATTAGCATACTAAAAAGCAAAAATGGTAGAGCCACAGAAGAAGGCCAGAAACACTACCTGTCTTTTCTCTCTCTCTTTTCGTTTCTTTTTCTTTTAATGTTTTATTTGAAAGATCTCTTCCAGCGAACTTTTTTTAAATCAAGTCTTAAGTAATGGGAACGACAGGTTTATAAAGATTTAAAATAATACTTTTATATTTATGATGGATTAAGATGGAAAGTATATTAACCTGCACAAGTTTTTATAGATCATCATTCATCAGACATGGATTCATGTAAACTCTTATTGAAGTAATTATCTTTTGGAAAGCATGTAATTATTATTTTCTATTTTCAATGATTCGATGCGAATGCTCCTTTATTTTGTATTGTAGTATCAACACAAGATTTTCGCTAACAAGCTTCTCTTTCATCACTTCCTTCTTTTTGAAGCTCCGCCTCCACTGGGCCTCTTCTGCATCTCCTTTCTCTTTCTTTGTGTGGCTTAAATCATTCATTCTATTGCTTTTTGACGGTGTGGAGATAAAGAGACCTTTTTAACTGGTATTGGGTATTGGAGGAGATAAAGGGCACTCGTCCCCACCCACCAACTCCCAAAACCTTTTCACCTCTTTAAATCTAAGCCTAAGCATTGATCAGACTTCCCCTTTTCTCCTCTTTTGCTGCTTCTCTCCTTCATCTGCATTTAATTCTCCATAGTTCTTTTAGTAGTAGCTGTTGAGGTTAATGATCATGGGTCTGTCGGTGGAGTACTCTGGCTTGGCCATAACACATCTAATACACAAGGTGGTTCCTTTGTTTGATGTGATGAGATGGTTATTCAGATACACCATTGCACACCTGATCTGCTTCTTTTCCCAACTAATACCACAACCCAGTACCTCTTCTCCACCCAAACATTGCTATTCGGTTCCTGCTCAGATGATCCAGGACAGCCTACCCTTGACAGCCTACAGTAGGAGTAACAGTAGTAGTAGCTGTGCGGTGTGCTTGAACGAGTTGGAGAAGGAAGATGAAGTGAGGGAGCTGAGAAACTGCTGCCATGTTTTCCACAAGGAATGTATCGACAGATGGGCTGAGGACAATTACCACCAACACAAGACCTGTCCCCTCTGTAGAGCCCCCCTGCTACTACTACCTCTAGCTTCTACTTCTTGTTCTTCTCCCACTTTGACTTCCACTTCGCCCAGTTGGGTCGTCGAGAGACTCCTCTATCTCTTCGGTGACGATCTGTTTTCTTCCTCCTGCTGATGATACCTTTTTGTCTTCTCGAAAATATTCTGTAGAATTGTAAAGATAGTTTTGCATACGTGTGTCGGTGTGTATAGTGTTCGTTTACTGGGAAGTGAGGCAGGGAAAAGAGTTTCCTTTTATTTTCTTAATCCTTACGCTTGAATCAATGTTAGCATTCATATTACCATCTATCTTTGGCACCGCATCATTACTCAAAGCCAGCCTTTGAATTTTCAGAATGAACTGCTTTCGACAAAGCTGGCGATACTAATCAACAAGCAATTTCCTTACCCTTCTCATGGGAACTAAATGATCTTAAATGAAGTAAAGAAATTAACACAAGCCAGTATGATGATGCTGCTCACCTTCCATGGCATACTTATCAGTAACTTAACAATACATAATTTATTCATGAAATTAAAACTAATCTTAGCCCACCAACCTACGAGATAAAATAATTTTACTTGATTTGTGAAATTTTTTTTTTATCTTATCTTATCTAATTTTATTTTCATTTTATTTTATTATCTCTCTGTTTAATCTAATTCTATAAGAATAATTTAACCTGCACGCAAAACGTTCCTACATAGTTAAAATAAGTATGTCATGTAACTTTTCCATACACGTTTCAATATAAAATAAAGTTTTTATCTAAAACAAATAAATAATTATAAGTTATATTTGTGAGAAACTTATGTAATGTTTCGGGAGGCACAAAATTTTAACACTGCACCTAGATTGTTTGTTACTTTGTATTCCATTTAGTTATATTTTGTTACCGCACATGTTACCCAATAACATATTCAGTTAGGGGTTGTTTGGTATCCAAGATTAAGATAAGATATGATTAATTTTAGTCATAATCCTATGTTTGAGTATAACATAGGATAGGATAAAAATTATCCGGGTCTACTAAGTAATCTCACTCTATGTAATCTTATCTCATCTTATCTTATCTCATAAAAATAATCTTATCTTCTTTTGCGTACCAAACAGACCCTTAAAGTCTGTTTTATAAAAACAGGTGGAGATCCATCGAGATTCATGTAATTAACCATGCAAGAACAGATACATGTAGAATAAGTCTTACCTTGAGCCTGAGACTCACTTTCCAAATATGTTTGAGACCCTTTTTCAACAAATTTACACTATTATCGCTCTCCTTGGTGGCCAAGGTTTTGGTGAAGAGTTAAGTAAAGATACATAAACCAAAATGGCACTTATATATAATTTACTAGCATCGGATGCGATTACCATCACGAAAGCCGATGCTGATTATGGGTGCTTAGGCCTTTTATACAAATGACAATGAGTACGGGAATTGTTGGAAAAATTGAATTATCTAATATATACTTGAAAAATTGACATATAGGAGTAGTAACTTGGGGACTTAGAGGGTTCAATACATTTTATCATAGCTACAATGTTAATCTCACTACCATTGGAGCTTCTAACAATGACGTAGGGCTCCCTTATTGCAACCTCTAGGTATTACTTATTGTTAATTGTAGAGTTATGTTAGTATAAACTACAAAGTAATAAATCATTGAAATTAAATGCAATAAAGTAAGTTAAAAGAAGATAAACAAAATGAAGTACAAAATTGTTTATGCAGTTCGGGACAATACTTGTATCTAGAGGGTCTAGCATAGAGAAAATGATTTCACTATGAACAAATTACACAACTATTCCACAACTATTATAATTGGACTACCTTAATAACCATAAAAGTGATGCCACACTTTGCAACCAACAACTTAGCGGAACTAAGACAATCACCTTTACCTCTGAGATAACTAACAAACTTTTGTAATCCTAATCAACTACTAGTGACCCAGTTGATCCTGCTATGTTGAGTTTAGATAAACAGTCTCAAATCTACTCTCACAACATCACTTTTTTGTAATACTTGGAAAATACTTGCAATACAATGAATGCTCAAGCTAAAAATATAGGGGGCACAAGACAAAAAGTAGTAAGTTCTTCTCGTCACGTGAGTAATACTTGTATCTTCTCGTCACTTGCGTACTTTATGTGCACACTTTTAAATGGCCAAAGAGATGCAAAAATGTATTCTTTAGATAATGACTGAATAATATGTAACATAAATAAACCCTAAACATCAAGAAAATGATGTAACAAATTACAAGTGTACTAGAGTGAATAGTGTAGTAAATACAACAAGTAATAACTTAGAAAGTCTTAAAGTCGAACTACAAGGATTGAAATGGATTTCTAAAACCAAGGTTTGCTACTTGTGATAAAACAAAAAAAAAACAAAGAATAAGATAATGGTATGATAATGTAGGAATAACAATAAGATGTAAAAGTTAGGACATTAGAGTAGGCTCAATCCTTCCATTACTTAGTCCTTCTTGAGTAAACTAATTAGGGATAGAAATAACTAATAAGTTTTTCTATTCACAAAGATGAATCTTTGAGCCCAAATGTATTAAAAGGTAATGTTATCTCAAAAGAAATATTTATAATAAAAAAAGGAAGCTTAGAACTAAAGTTCTAATATCTATGAATGCAAAATGTGAATCTCAAGTATGTGAAATACGTGATATATCACATCAAAGAAAATTATAAAATGTCGCACTAAAATGAAAATGAAATACCTCGATCTTTCATTAAATTTTACAAAATTAACTATACAAAATACATGATATAATGTATGAAGTTTAATATAAAATCTAACAAAAGCTTGAGAGAATATATGTCAAGCTAAATAAAATACAAGTGTTATCCAAGAATTCTTAAGAGAAGGTGGAGAGGGTTTTCTCTTAACCCCAACAAAAGACTTAGCCTTACATAAATTTGAAAGCTAAGGAAAAACAAAAATAAAAGAAACGAAGAGTGAAAAAAATGAGAAATAGAGAAAGCTCCAATGTGATCAAGAGAAAAAATGAAAAATAAGATGCCCCTCAAGTTTGGATTTGAAGGGTTCAAATAGATGTTCCAAGGAGATGATGGACCAATAGGGAATGACATAAACATAATGTGGATGAATGGTGTAAGTGGCTCATTGTCTCTCACCTTTCTTGAGAAATTCAAAAGTAAGAAGCATGAAAAATGGTTACCAATGCAAATAAAAGGGGATGGTGGTGTCTTTATGCATCTTGGCATGTAGGTTCTTGGAAAGACCAACTTTGGTTCCCCCATAAATTTAAACTCATCCCTTAGATTATTCTTGGGATCCACAACAAGGAATGGTGGGTGATGAAGATGTGTTGAGATGTGGGTTTTTGGAAAGACAACTTAACTAGTTATTATCAACTTTTGTTCTTTCATAAATTTAAATTCATCCATTAGATTATTCTCAAGATCCACAAGGAATGGTGGATGATGAAAATGTCTTCATGTGTCTTGAGATTTCTCAAACTTTCATCTTGACCATTGATGCTTCTAGAGATTTGCACGATCTTCACTTCAATGATAGATGAATGAGATGGCGTCACGTGTCATGAATCTAAATAAGGTGATGCCTTGGTGAATTTGATGATCTGGCTCCTAATTTCACATGTTCCATTGTTATTAATTTTTCATTAAATCTATATTCCTACAATTAAAGTAATATCATGTAATGAGAAATTAATTATAATTGAATTATATAATGCATGAGATTTGATATTAACTTTCTTGAAAATATATGAATTTATGTAAAAAGAAGTTAATTATATTTTATAATTAATTACTAAATAATGAGTCTTAAAATATGATAATGTCCAATTATAAGATAATAAATTTAGTATTAAAATGAGCATTATCATCAAGATCTTTTTAGGTTGATAATAGCATATACTATGTGGCACATTTATGGAATAGTTAAGGGAAAAATGGTAAAACAAATCTTCGAGGTTGTTATGTGAGATTAGGATCTTTTAAAAGCCTTTCTTCTTTTTTTAAATTGACAAGCTACATAAGTATAATGGAAATAATTTGTTTCTCATAAAATAAACATGTCATTCGAAATTTAAGATCTTAATAAAGAGGGTCGCATGGTCTTTACAAAATTGTTTTGCACAAAATATTTAGCATATAAATTCAAAGAAGCTTTCCTTTCAATTTGTGTTCTAAGATAAGCATAATAAAGGAAAGACATAAATCCCTTCAATTGAAATATGCTAGAAAATGAAAATTCCAAAAGATCTTATGTTATTGAAAAATTTTGAATTTTTAAATATTTCCTTAGAAATGTAGGAAAGAATTCTCGTAAGTTTTAAAAACTTCCTGTTATTCTTTGAAATGCACAAGATATAATAAGGAGTTTTCCAAAACATATTTCTTAGGATACATGTAGCAAGTTACCCAAAAACATATTTCATGGTTGCCTTACAAACTGATATCTCATTTTAATAAGAGAATAGATAAAATGATAAGTCTTATATGGCTGAAAACTTATACTGTCAGTACCAAGTCTGCACCAAAAATGTTAACTCACATTTCCCACATCAAATGACTAGTTTGTGTGTTGTGGCTTTTCCCAACATCTATCATAAATTTGGAGAAAAAAAAATCAAGTGCAAAAAAAAAAAAAAAAAAATTATGAAAGAGAGGAATCCTAAGTTTCATGTCACTATTAAAAAATTGAAGTTAAGGAAATGACTCTAATTTTATTCTCCCAAACTTGAAATCCAAAAAAGAAAAAATTTCTATTTCACTTAGTTGCATTAGTATGTGATTTAAAAATATTTATCAAAAAGATAATATAACATTTCATTTATATTTGATGTAAATATTTTGACAATAGATTTGGTATTATATTCAACAAATGCTTTTTAAATTTAAAAAAAAAAATGAGAAAAACTTGTTTGATTATTCCAACTTCCAAGAGTTTCACATAAATCTAAGTGCGAAAAATGTTATTGGAGTTCATTTACAAATCAACCAACAGAAAAAGTCAAAAAACAAATTCACCTAAAAAAAAAAAAAAAAAAAAAAACCATTTTTCTTAACTTTAAAAAAAAAACTTTTCTTTAACCACAACTAATCAAGCAGCTTCTTTAAATGCATGATGTCAAATGGAAAACGACATCCATCAACTGTAGCCTTAATCTCAGTTGTTACCCTAAACCCTAGAGCCATCTCCATTCACCAAGATTCCAACTAGCAATTTCTTCAGCTGTGATTTGTTCAACCATCTTCGAGATTGTCTTCCAACCTCTGGCACCATCTGTGTAACTTCATCTCCGCAATTTTGACCATCTTCGCCGCCGCTACCCAACGCCAACGGTTCGAGCCTATTGATTTCTTCAATTCCATTTAGAGGTAATAATTTCTTCATTCTTCATTTGCATTTCATCTCCCATTCTCGAATCTCATCTTATCTTCTTCGTTCTTTGGGACTTTTCTTTGTATCCTTTGGATTTTTTTTTTTTTTTGTGATTTTTGGAATGTTGATATAGGTTTTGAAGTTGTTGATTAGTAGAGTTTTGTCTTAACAAAGCTAAATTGATAATGGACAATGTTCTGTTCTTGAAAAATCCTATCTTCTTTACGCTATCAGTTCTTCGAATTGGGGAATTTGGAAGAAGATGATTGCTAAAGCTATAAGGAAGAAGCTACGCTTTTATAAGATATTAACCTTTTCTCGTATAAGACCATCTGTGAAGAATGATGACACGTCTTAGATTGTAGGACCAGCCAGGTTTCTCAAGAGTAGTGTTTTGTAGTAACCTGGAATATGACGATGCTGGAATCTTAAATTGTTGTGATAAGTGTGTTGAAGCTTTTATTTGTAGAAAGACTATGTAGCAAATAGGTGTCTTTTGATAAAAAAAGTAACTAACTAATTCATAGTAAAAGCAGTAGGATTGAAGTCTTTATCTTAGTTATATGTAATGGAGTGAAGCTTTAACTTTTATAAAGCTCAAGGTATTGTTATTGTTTTATAAAGCAGTTTAAATTGAAAAATTAACAAAAATTTCAATAGCTGGTTTGTCATTGATTAAATTGATATTTTTATTTA
>JAJIYU010018799.1:0-11061 GCA_030144865.1 Tinospora cordifolia
TCGTTTTCTTTTGTGCAAAGGTGAGAGGCTTTTAGTTCCAGCATTTAGAAGCTAGTAGAGAGTTGTTTTATTAGTGTTTGGAAGTATTAAAGACGTTGGGAGCTTTGCTGGGCTTTTGGAAAAATACATCTCAAGGTGGAAGTGATTTCTAGAACACTCCTTTTTCTTATTCGAATTACTAGCATGTTCATTGTTTGTATAGCTTTAGAAATCAAAATAGTTTCAGTTCTAGTATTCAAAAATATTTTTCAGTTTCAGATTTGATCCTTGTTCAAATTTATGCATTTATAATATTCATGCCATGTTTAGTATCATGCTTAGGCTTTATATCTAAGTATGATGCATGATTATGGTTGTTTCATGATTTGATTTTCACATTGTTCATGTTCTGAAATTTATTTGATGATTCAAGGATATAAGATTTAACAAAAGAAGATGGTGAAAATAACCATGTACCATCACAACAAACATGTGGGTTGCTATAGATGTTCTTTTCATATGATTAGTTCATATGGTTTTAAGACCAAAGTACTTGGTTCGTGGGTAAGGTCCCCTGAGTTCCAAAAGTCCAATGAAATTGGCTAAGAAAAGCTATATTTCATTCTAAGGAGGTACTTTGTTAAGAACATCAAGGGCTTAAAAACTCTTTTAGTCTAAAGTTTCAACTTTAAACAAATGGATGCTTAAAATGCCAAATGTATGCAAGTGTTTGAATTATGAATGTGTTATTGGTTTGAATTTGAAAAATGGTTGTTTGAAAAAGATCCATTGAGCTTTGTCTCACCCCTTCCTCTCTTATTTTTTTTAGGAAGTTGGTCATGCCACGGATTTTGGTTAAGAGACATTTTTCTTAATATTTTTGGAAAGTTTTTATGTAGGCATGTTGCCAAGTTTTGATTCCACTTAAATTGTTTTTAATTAAAAGTTATGTACTTTTTCTTTTTATGAATTAATAAAGACTAGTATTTCCTTTATCCCTTACAATATGGCCTTGTTCAATTAAAGTTGGATTATGTATTCTTAATTTGCATTGAGGCATGGGATAATGGACATAGAAAGTCAAGTGTGTGTCACTTGTAAAGTAACATGGATCCAACTCGCCAAATGGTTAAGTCCACTATCAAAGAATGGTGGTTATGTCCAATGCTCAAAGAATGTGGGGGTTTGGGTGTTACACAACTAAGGGGATAACATATCAAAAAATTATAATAATTGGTCAAGGTTAAGGGTTTCTTTTGTTAAACACCCTTCAGGGGGTCCAAATTAGAAATAATCATCATTTAGGGTACTTTGGGGTATCGAAATGACCTGAGATGAAACAAAATGACATGAACTAATAAAATGAATGATATATTCGATAATCAGAACAATTGATCAAGATTTAGATTTTCATTTGCCTAGTGACCTCAGTGGGTTTTAAATAACGAAAGTTTTTGAGGGATAATCACCTTGGGCCAAACCATACCTTAAAATGTGCGTTAGGTTCATGTGATTCCAGAACTATAGGTTATAAATCATAATTCCATATAAATAAGGAGATATTAATTTTTATTTGATTTTTGTGAACCCATGAAGTCATGGCCACCCCTAACATGTGCAAGTCACATGGGTGGAACACCATGATCATGTGCACCCTACCCTACCCTAAGCTCCATGAAACTTGTCCATTATTTGAAACTATGAAGAATGATCTCATGTGCCATGTAAATGATCAAGTATGCCCACACCTATAAAAACCATGAAGAATGATTCCATGTGCCAAGATAAATGATTGTGGATACTAAGGTTACATATAAAATGTCTTATAAGTGTGTGTGTGGGCACAATATGACAAACCTAAGAGAGAAGTTTAATGAGAGTGACTGATTTAAAGAGATATAGAAAGATTCTTTCACCTAGAAAAAAATTAGAAAATAGAAACTTGCCTCATGCTCACGTGTGGAGCCAAAAAGGGAGAGAATCCAAGGGAAATAAGAAACATTCCAAAGCTTTGTTTTTGTCTGCTCATATTAGAAACTTATTTGATTTTATGAATCACAATATATTAGAATGGTTCCCTACTAATAGAGGATGTCCAAAAGAGATTAGAATGTATTCTAAACCTTTAATTGTGTTCACACACATAAAAGAAACAAACAAGGTTCAAAGATTTTGCTCACACTTGGGTTGGAAACGTGGTTCTACTTGCCAACCATGAGCATACTTGGCTTTCTCACCCAAACCATCCCCTTATGAGTTTGGAAATATGCCCAAATGTGGTGAGCTTCCCTAGCTGCCCTAGATGCCCCCCTCGTGCTCATGAACAACTATAAATACCCCCGCTTGCTCACATTCATCTCATCCCAAAGCAAAGAGTTGACACTTTCTTCTTTGTTTGTTTTTGCCCTTTTTTGGCACCTCTTTTCACCCTCTTTTCTCTCTTGTGTGAGAAGTTCTTATTTTAGTATTTTAGAGAGTTGTTGAAGTAGTCTTGTTGGTAGTTTAAAGTTTTGAAAGTAGTTGATAAGGCGAACCTTTGCCGAATTCAACAAAAACTCAGATTAAGGTGGATGAGATTTCTTGAACTTCTACTTTGCTCTTTCAAATTTCTAGCATGTTCATGCTTGTTTCAATGCTAGTTTTTAGCATATTTTATTTTAGTTCCAGCATGTTTAATCATATTTTAATTTTAGTTCACCATGTTTTTATGTTTTAATCACTCACAAGGGCATGCCATGCTTAGAATTCATGTTTAGGATTTAATTCAATGTATCAAGCATGCTATGTAATGTTTACATGCTTTCTTGGTTGTTTAAAATTCTAATATTTAAATTTTAAATTTCTTTTATGATTGTGTGATTCTTAAATATAAGAAATTGAAGATAAGAATCACGTACTGTCATAGTGACCCGTGGGGGTGCTATGGGTGTTCTTAACACATGCTTGGAGTGTGTGGTTGCAGGGCATAATTAAGGGATACTTGGTATGTAGCATCCAATGGAAAGTGAAAAAGAAATGTCTTTCTACCCTAAAAAAGGGTATCTAAATTAAGAACATCAAGGGAGTAGAACCCCTTTTAGTCTTAACGTCAACTACAACCAAAAATTTGCTTGAATCACTTAATGCATGAAAGTGTTTGAATTTGGATGTGCTATTGATTTAAAATAGTAACTTAGTTGTTTAATGAACGATCTACTGGGCTATGTGCTCAACCTTTCTTTTATTTTTCAGGAAATTGACTTGAATCATGAAGGCCATGGATATTTGATTATTTCTAAGTTTTGAAAGTTCTATTTTAAGGGAATGTTGCCCAAATTTTGAATTTAAGACTTACGTTGAATTTTATTTAAATTTTGAAAGTTATTTACTCAAGTTTTGATTTAAGAATGTAACTTTTTTTTATTTTATTTGAATAAATAAAGAGTTTGAAGCATTCCTTTATCTAATTGTATAGCCTTATTGAATTGAAATTTAATACATTGTGATGTATCCATGAACGTTTTAAATAAGGGTTTAAATAAAGGAATTGAGATGCAAGTTGTGTACTTGTAAATGTAACATAGGAACCAACCCGCCTTGTGGTTGAGCTTAAACCTATTTCTATGGGGTTGGGGTGTTACAATAATAAATTATAAAAACTCAGGAAAAAGAGAAATTTTTAACATATTTAAGTCACATTATATTTCTAAGGATTTTTTTGATTTGGTTTAGGTCTTTATCTCCAAAAAATCATAAGGTAGTGTGGATCTAGAATTTTTGGGACTTTGGAACAAGTGGATATGATTTTTGAATTTAATTATTATTTTAATTTAAATAAAGTATGTATGTATGGTTGATAGCTAGGATTGTAATATAAATGAATGCTATTGTATGACTTAGTGATTTGTTGATGATATGGTTGATATTATTTGAACTATCTATTATCATGCTAGTAATAATTGATAAAAAGATGACTAACATGTTGACAATGTATCCATGTATGATTTGAATTGTATACTTGATTTTGCTATGCCATGATTATGATATTTTATTTAAGAAAGATTAATAAAGATCTTAACAACGTACTGGTGTGATGACATATCAAGGGGTATCATCGTGAGTGTTCCAACACAGACCCGACTTAGTTGATTATTTGATTTACTTTTTTATGAGATTGTTTTGAGATGGAATTGGGAGTCCAGATAGACCCCACTTGCCTGATTGATGAGATGGGTTTGAGTGTATAGAGTAGACCTTACTGCTGAGATGTAGAATTCTAAGGAGTCCTTTCGATCTTAACGTCAACTGATAAACAATTAATTGCTTAAATCACCTAATCTATGAAAGTGTTTGGCATGTGTGCTTTGTTTGATTGAAATAATGATTTAAATATTTGGGATGATCCACTAGGCTCGCCCCTATGTTTTAATTTTTTAGGAAACCAGTGATCAGAGTTGGCTTAAGCTCATAGGAGCTTTCTTCTTTGTTTTCATTATTTACCTTATCAGTCTAGTAGTATTATTTAGTTGGGCATGTGAGCCCTAGTCTTTCTTTTCATTCAAATGTATTTTATGGATTCACTTATAAGTTATTGAACCTCTAGAACTTTACTTGAACTATGTTTTATTTATAAAATTTATCGTTGGTTTGTTTTATTTAAAGATTCTAAATTATTTTATAAAAAGTTAGAATTTATGTGAATTTATGTGATTGAGAATTATCATTGAGTTGAGATAAAGATAAAAAATTAACCTCCTGTCTCTTGAGTGGCCCTTATGTGTCATTATACGTTGTTTAGTTTATACATGTTTATTATTATTATTATTGTACAAGTGCAATATTGTACTTGTGCCCTTTAGGATAGCTTTCGAGAGGTAGGGTATTACAAAGGTCGTATTAGAACTTAGACAATAGTTTGTTGGGGTAAAATGTTTGCTTTGATACCAAAGGTAGTATCAGAGCTTAGTAGACACATTGGGCAAAATATTTACTTTGATACCAAATTTAGTATCAATGCTTTGACTATAGGGCTGAGGGATTAGTTTTTGAAAATTGATGAAGGTTGTTGGTCCGTAAGAGAACCTTTTAGCCAAGTATTGTGACCTTAGATCTAGGAAAAAGACCATAGATAAAGACTTGGCTGTAGTATAACAATCTGGGCCCACTACGTATTGATATTGTCCCCACCTTAGCCATTATTGACTGAGTGTAGGGTTTTGTTCTTGGCAAGACTCAAACCTGAGTTTCACAAAAGTGCTTGGCACAATGAGACACCTGTGAATGCACCTTTAGCCTAGGAATCTCCCCTGGAGTTTGATTGATGTGGGATATTACAATCTACCCCCCCTCGGGAGCAATCTTGTCCTCAAGATTCACACCTCTGGAACATATAGACCGGCTCTAATACCATTTGTGACAATTCGGGCTCACTACATATTGATATTGTCCCCATCTTAGCCGCCACTGAATGGGTGCAGGGTTTTGTTTTTGGCAAGACTCGAACCTGAGTCTTCCAAAAGCACTCGGCACAATGAGACACCCGCTAATGCACATTTAGCCCAAGAATCCCCTTGGAGTTAGACCAATGTGGAATATTACAATCCACCCCCCTTGGGAGCAATCTCGTCATTGAGATTTACACCTTTGGTACATACAGAGTGGCTTTGATACAATTTATAACAACCCAGGCCCACTACGTACCGATATTGTCCCCACCTTAGCCACCACTGATTGGGTGTAGCATTTTGTTCTTGGCGAGACTCGAACTTGAGTCTCCAAAAAAGGCTTGGCACAATGAAACACCCACGAATGCACCTTTAGCCCTGGAATCCCCCTGGAGTCGAACCGATGTAGGATATTACAATCATTGTAATATCCCACATCGATTTGACACTAGAGCGATTTGACACTAGAGCGATGCTTGGGCTAAATGATCAATTGCAAGCTTACTAGTGCCAAACACGTTTGGGAGACTTAGGTTTGAGTTTCGCTAAGGACAAAACCCTGTACCCAGTCAGTGATGGCTAAGGTAGGGATAATATCGATATGTAGTGGGCTCGAATTGTTACAAATGGTATTAGAGACGCTCTAGGTGTGACAACGATGTGAGTCTTGAGGATAAGACTACCCTGGGGGGGGTGGATTATAATATCCCACATCGGTTTGACTCCAGGGGGATTCTTAGGCTAAAGGTGCATTCACGGGCGTCTCATTGTGCCGAGCGCATTTGGTAGACTCAGGTTTGAGTCTTGCCAAGAACAAAACCCTACACCCAGTTAGTGGTGGCTAAGGTGGGGACAATATCAGTAGGTAGTGGGCTTGAGCTGTTACAAATGGTATCATAGCTGCTTTAGGTGCTTTTGAGAGACTTAGTTCGGGTCTTGCCAAGAACAAAACCTACACCCAATCAGTAGTGGCTAAGGTGGGGACAACATCGATTAAGTAGTGGGCCCGGGTTGTTACAAATGGTATCAGAGCCACTCTAGGTGTGATGCTGGTGTGACTTCTTAGAATAGGACTGCTCCAAGGGGGCTGGATTTTAATATCCCACATCGATCTGACAGTAGAGCGATGGCTGGGCTAAATGAGCAATTGTAAGCCTTACTAGTGCCGAACACTTTTGGGAGACTTAAGTTCGAGTCTTGCCAAGAATAAAACCCTACACCCAATCAACGGTGGCTAAGGTGGAGACAATATCGATACATAGTGGGCCTGGGTTATTACATGTAGACAATGATAGCATAATGGATCATGAATAAAAACTTTTAGGACATGGGTTAGAGATTAGAAATGTGTGAAAAGGAAAATATTGTTTGGTTAGGACACGAGATCAAATCTCTAGTTTACATGGTATGGGACGCATAAGAATTCAAAAGTATGGAGGAGCTATAGACTCAAAGATTGATGGGCTATGTTTGGTGAATGGTTGGTGACTTTGGAAGAGCTTGCTTCCCTTTGCTTAGTTGGTATGAGACAATTAAGTATAGTGGGGCTTAGGAAGCCTTAATCATCGATACATTTGAAAAATTATTTGGGTGTAGTGAAATTTGAAAGTGGAAGTCTATGTTACTAGGTAAGAGAGGTAGGGGACGCTTGAACTCAGAAGCATGAATGGAAGCTTGAAAATTTTTCTATGCTAGTGTGAAAAGTGTATGATTGAATGATTGTTTGTATGCGTATTATGTTTATTTAAATTTTATGAATATGTATATCACACGTAATGTGATTATTGAACCAAAATCCCTTACCCAACAACATTAGAGGACTTTCAAAATCCTTAAACAAAATTTCGAAGAATAAACTGATAGGCCACTTAAATAAATCAAGAACTTAGAGATATACACCTAGAGACATGTTAGAATGTACAAATAAATTGTGAATTTTACTAACTTATATTCTTGTAGATGGATCCATAATGAAAAGATGAAATCGATGCCATGTTGGAGAAGTTGCAGGATGGTATGTATATTGATCTATACAGCACTAAAAACCCGCCCAATCTCGAATTGTGGAAAACACCGAATGCTTAGGCTTTGCTCATGAGAAAAAGCTCGAGATATTAGAATACTACTACAACTTGGATTTTGATATTTGAAAGAGATTTTCACCATATGAGTACATCACTTTGGAAGAAATTATTAAAAAAGCCAAGGAAGTTGAAGAACAAGTACATGAGAGAAGTGGATAGATCAGACTAGGAAGGAGGTAATAAGAAGATGGAAAGAAATAGTGGGGAAGGAAAACAAAGGCATAAAGTTTCATGAGGATACTAAGAAAGAAATGTAATAGGAGTTAGTCATTCTCTTCAGTAGGACTTTGAGTCTTTTATTTATGTAAGAACTTCAAAAATTTTGATTTTCATCTAAAATAAGATAAATGCTTTCTTTTATTTATATGTTGATATGGAAAGGCTATAGATTGAAAACAGTGTGGTAAATTTAAAAAACTATATGAATATGTGTTTTGTAGAGAATGGCTAGACTTAGAAGTCATGAGACTAGAGCAATAAGTAGTGATGAAGCTGGAATCAATGGCAGAAGTTGAGACTACTATTAGGATAGTCATATCATAGGAAGCGATGACAAAGATCATCATATAGTTTGTAGAGCAGGTTATGAGGGCTCTACTTAGGCACAAGTTCCACCTCCAACTCTGCCACAACCCCAAGTTAATGCTTAGAGGGCTCACTTACCCAATGGCCTAGTAACACAGAACCAAGTTGTTCAGGAAGACAAGGAGCAGAGAAATCTTTTGATAGAATTCCAAAAGCTGAGACCGAGTACTTTTGACCGGAAAGATGATCATATGATAGTAGATGTGTGGTTCTCTAAGATGAATAATCATCTCAATGCTTGGGGGGCAATTGGCCCTAGACGAGTAGCTTTCGTAGCGCATTAGTTCATTGGACTTGCTAATCATGGTGGGAAATGATTATGAATGATTCAGAGACTAACATTTCGACCATCACATGGGCACAGTTCAAAAAGATTTTCTATGATAATTTCTTCTCCATGGCTATTACCAAACAACTTCAGTTAGAGCTTGTGCGACTAACATAGGGGAATATGATTGTGATTGAGTATAAAAGGAAATTTACTAAGTTGTCAAGATTTGCACCTGAGTTAGTCAAGGATGAGCAGGCCAAGGCTGACAAGTTTGCTTAAGGACTGAGTAAAAATTAGGAAGTTGATTATTCCTTTTAGGGCAACTACATTTAAGGAAACATTAGTTAGAGCCCAACCTATTGAGAGGGATATCAATTTCGAACAGTCATTGAAGAACCAAATCGAGAGGCCACAAAATGATCAAATGACACGGAATGTGAATAAAAAGAAAAATATTTATTGGAATGATGGTTATAGGGCACCTTAGACTCAATAATAGGTGTAGACCAATAACAAGCCTTAGGGAGATAGACCTCAAAAGTAGGTACAACAGAAGCAACAACACCCCCAAGCACAACCTAACCTTACTAATGAGGAACAAATGGATTAGGCTAGATGATAGGGGTTATGTTTCCAATGTAACCAGAAAGGCCATGTGGCAAAGTTTTGTCCTAACAAAGCTCAAGCTCTTCAACAACAATTTTAGTAGCACTAACAACAATATAATTTGGGAAAAGGACAAATTGGTCGTCTTCAAGTTAGATAGCAATAATGGAATAATAATCAAACTTAGGGGCAAAACTAGAATAACAACCAAGGCAGTAAACAAAATTAGGCTAGAGTTTTTGATGTTGTAGACTTTCGGACTAATTAAGTACCTGCAGTGGAAGGTACATTTTTATTGTTTAACATTGCTATGAAACTTTTATTTGATTCGGTAACTACCAAATCTTTTGTTGCTGAAGAATTAATGGATAGATTACAACTTGTAACGAATACCTTGCTTGTGACATTGAATTTATCCACACCCATAGGGACTATAGTGACCTCAAAAAGAATGCGTAATAGTAACGTTAGATTTAGAGATAAGCTGATTTCAACTAATCTTTGCGTACTTCCATTTTATGGATATGATGTCATATTAGGGTTGGAATAGTTAACCCAGCATTGGGCACAAATTGATTGTTTCCAAAAAGAAGAATAACAATAACATTGCCCTTGGGAGGTATTTTGAGAATCAATGGTCATATGTAGAGGTTACCTAAAAGTCCAACAATAACAATGCTAAGCTGCATAAAGCAGAAACAATATTTCAAGAAACTATTAAAGGACACTGAAGAACAAAGGGAAGTGTACAATATAGCAATGGTTCAAGATTATTTAGATATATTTCCACATGAATTACTAGGACTGCCTGTAACACCAACCGGGAATCCTACTGGGACTCTTACCCACGTCGTAGGGCCCACGTCATGGTGTGTCACTCACAAGGTACGATCCCCTGCCCCCTAGGGTTTTTCTTTTGCCTCCGCGCAAGGGACAGTACCTTGTGAGTGACACGCCATGACGTGGGCGCTACGACGTGGGTAAGAGTCCCAGTAGGATTCCCAGTGGGTGTTACAATAAAAAAGGCGCCTTTTTATTGTAACACCCACCGGGAATCCTACCGGGACTCTTACCCACGTCGTAGGGCCCACGTCATGGCGTGTCACTCACAAGGTATTGTCCCCTCCTCTTGGGGTTTTCCTCCGCCTCCGTGAAGATTCGAACCAAGGACCTAGGGCATAAGTACCTTGTTCATTCCTCATCCATTATCATTGAGCTAGTTCGTCCAAGATTTCTCAAGGTTAGCTGAACGTATGACCAAGTTAACCAAAAAAGGAGTTAAATTCATTTGGGATGAAAAGTGTGAAGCTGATTTCCAAGAATTAAACAAAAGGTTAACTTTAGCGTTGATATTGGTTACTTCTGCTCATGTAATTGGATATGTTCGATATATAGATGCATTGCAAAATGGATTCGGTGCAGTATTGATGCAAAAAGGTTATTGCTTATGCATCACGACAATTGAAGATTCATGACCAAAATTATTCAAGATTTGGAATTGGCAGCTATTGTGTTTGCTCTAAAGATCTGGAGACACTATCTTTCTAGTCAAAGATTTGGTTTATTCATAGATTACAGAGTGTGAAATATATCTACACTCTGAATGAGTTAAACCTTAGGTAGCAGATTTGGATGGAATTCCTCAAAATTTATCATTTTCAACTATATTAACATCTAGGAAAGGCCAATATGGTAGCAAATGCTTTAAGTAGGAAATTTTACAAATAAGATGAGAAAAAGGGTCAGATGTACCAACTAGTTGAGGATTACAACATGTGTGTGACTTTAGATGGGAAGCAGTTGTACCTATACAATATGACTTGCCAGCTAGATCTTCTACATTAGATCAGAGATGAATAGAGGGAAGATAAGTGGATTATAAATCTTACTAAAGGAGTTGAATAGGGCAAGCATATAAATTTTGGGATAGATGCTAAGAATATATTGAGATTTGGACATAGGGTTTGCATTCTTGAAACTGGACAAAGTAAGAAGACTATATTTGTGACACCCCCGAACCCCCAGACCGGAACCCAAGTCCTCATGCATGCGTCATGTGGGGCCAGCGCATCTACTAGCGCTCCCTTCAGCTCTCTGCTGTGTACGCAGGACT
>JAJIYU010018800.1:0-11050 GCA_030144865.1 Tinospora cordifolia
TAACGAATAAAGAAAAAAAGGGGGGGGGAGAGGGGGGGAGGGGGGGGTGAGGGGGGGGGGGGGGGGGGGGGGGGGGGAGTGGGGGGGGGGGGGGGGTTGCACTAGTAGTGTGCACACCACTAAAAACAAAATTTAGTACAACAGAAGAGTAAGAAGAAACATCATATCTGACTAATAGTGCCAACTACACACAGGAGGACCAACATGTAAATTGTTCTATTGACAAAAAGCTCCCAGAGTACTTGGAAGAAGCTACCATTGCACAGCTACCAGCCTAATATCATCCGCAAGAGAAGAGACAAGCTTACAGATATTCCTAAAGATCCTTTATTTCCCTCCAGCCAAATACTCCCCAGGTTAGCAAAGCATGCAGTAGTGTTATCAAAGCGGCGACTAGGCGCCACCTACTTGCCTACTTTCTCCCAGCGCCTAGGCGGTGGTCTGGGCGCCAAGAGGGGTTTTTTTTTGCAATTAAAAAAAGTTGAAGGGTGTCTTTGCAATATACAATAAAAGGAGGGTTTAAATTTTTTTTTTAACTTTTAAGCCTAACGCAAACATTGCCTCTTCGTCTTCTTCGCAAACCTCCGGTGACTATCAGTGCATCTTCGTCTTCTTTGCGAACCTTCGGCGACCATCTGCAATTCCGTCCAACATTTGCAATTCCGTCCAGCAACCTCTTTTGTAATTTTTGACCATCTGCAATTCCGTCCAGCATCTGCAAATTCTACTGTTTCTCTTTGGGCATCAATTGCCGAAAAGATTGTTTTTGTGCATCAATTGGCCAGTAATACCATAAAAGTGCATTCTTTGTTTAATTTTTACTTGAAATTTTTTTTGAAATTATTTATATTTTTGAAATTATCTTTTCTCTATGTCAATTTGTTCATTAACAAAATTTTATGATTTTATTTGTTATGAATTTGTATAGATTAGAACACTAGATGGCATCTGAGAGCTCTAGTTTAAGTGTGAAGTCAAAAAATATTGGGTGAAAATATATATATTTGAAGTACCCAACAAACAAAAGTAAAGTCTCATGCAACTTTCGTCACAAGGAAGTGAGTCAAGGCATCAACCGATTGAAACAGCATTTGGTTGGAGTGAGCAAAACTGTACGTTCATGTGTAAGATGTCATAAATCAGTGAGAGATGAATGGAAGACAGCTCTTGTAAGAAATTCAAGTGGCATTAAAAATGTATTGGGTTCATCGGGTTCTTATGAAGTAGAACAAGATTTTCCTACAAAAGGAGATGATTTTGATGATGAAGATAATGATGAGATTAATGTGGTGCTGGAAGGGGAAGTGGAAGTGCACCAAGGCCCCCGAAAAGAAGGGGCTCAATGGATCATTTTGTTCAACTTGATCCTGAAGAAGCACGCAAAGAAATAAAAGAAAATAGGCAACAATTGAGAATATGACAAAAAAAGTCTGAGAGGAAGAAATGCACCAATATATAATGAGGTGGATGTATCACCAGGGAATTCCATTTAATGCTTTGAAAGCAGAGAGCTTCAAGGTAATGACTGAAGCTATTGGATAGTTTGGACCTGGTTTGAAGTTACCTAGTTACCATGCAGGAAGGGTAACATTCTTAAAGGAGGAGTTGACATATACCAATGAGTTGTTGAAGCCTATAAAAGATTCTTGGGCAAAATATGGTTGTAGTTTCATGTCTGATGGTTGGACAGATAGGATGAGTAGGAGTTTGATTAATTTTTTAGTTAACAGTCATTCTGGCACAATCTTCTTAGAGTCTATAGATGTTTCCTCATATGTGAAGACTATAAAGACTCTTTTTAAGTTGATGGATGATGTTGTAGAGAAAGTTGGTGAAAAAAATGTTATTCAAGTCATCACGGATAATGCAGAGGCATATGTAGCTGTGGGAAGAATGTTAATGGAAAAGAGATGTCATCGATTTTGGACTCCCTGTGTAGCACACTGCATAGACTTAATGTTACAAGACATTGGCGCAATTCCAAGGGTGAAAGGAGTGATTCAAAAGGCTATTTTTTTCTCAGGCTTCATATACAACCATGGGTTTGTTTTAAATTTGATGAGGACATATACACATCATAGTGATATCATCCGACCTGCAATCACAAGATTTGCTACCTCATTTCTTAATTTGCAGAGCATTTACAGGAAAAGAGATGCATTGAAAAAAATGTTCACTTCTAATGAATGGAATGCTTCTAAGTGGCCTCGTGATGCCAAAAGAATAAGGGCATGTGTTATTGTCTTCTTAAATTCTTCTTGGAATGGGATCATCTATGCCATGAAAATCTCATGCTCCTTGATAAAGGTTTTGAGATTGGTTGATGCAGAAAAAGCACCCCCCATGAGATACATATATGAAGCAATGGACAGAGCCAAAGAAATGATTAAAAAGGTTTTGGAAGAAGACAATCAATAGTAAGTTCCTCTGTTCCTAGATGCTTTTAATAATCTTTTTGTAAGATTATTAATTAGATAGGTGTATTCAAAATTATGAATTTCTACGTTCTAACTATTATATCTTTTTTATTGTTAAAAAATTACAGATTCTCATCTATATGGCGTATCATAGATAGAAGATGGGATTTACAACTTCATCACCCACTTCATGCTGTTGGATATTATTTGAATCCTCAACTCTTTTTATGCAAATAATTTAGATGTTTCAAATGAGCTACATGAAGTGGTGGAGATGTTGTCACCAATTCAGAAATTACTGGTAAAATTTATGATGAGATGGGGTCATATTCAGTTGCTGAAAGCAACTTTGGCAAAGACTCAGCAATTAGAAAAAAAGCGACTATGGCACCAAGTAATGACTGACAAGTCTCATTTTCTATAATCATGTTTATTTTTTACTTGTGCATTAAAATTATTTATTCTTTTTATATTGTTGTGATGTAGTTAAGGAGTAGTCGCTTTTTGGATCTCAAACTCCACATCTTCAAGAT
This sequence comes from Tinospora cordifolia, assembly GCA_030144865.1. Taxonomy (NCBI): domain Eukaryota; kingdom Viridiplantae; phylum Streptophyta; class Magnoliopsida; order Ranunculales; family Menispermaceae; genus Tinospora; species Tinospora cordifolia. The sequence continues at coordinate 2,951 of JAJIYU010018800.1, forward strand.
TTAGCTTTGAAAGTTCTTTCCTTAACGTATAACACTAGTGGATGTGAAAGAAATTGGAGTGTATTTGAGCATGTGAGTTATATATTTTAGCTTAAGCATTAAGTTCTTAGTTTGCTATGTCTTTTTATGTATATTCATAACATTGTAGTAACATAAGGTGTTTTTTTTTTTTTTTTGGAATTTTAGATCCACTCAAAGAAAGGAATAAATTAGAGCAAAAAAAAATTGAATGATCTTAGTATATGTGCGTTATAATCAAAAGTTGGTGGACCGACAAGAAGAAGTGGCTAACTGGAAAAGTTATAAGAAGGAAAAGTTGGACCCAATTCTTTTAGATGATATTGATAACAGTAATAAGTGGCTAACTGGAAATGTCGAACATTTAGTTCATGAAGATGAAGATTTGACATGGACACAAGTGAAAGAAGCTTTGGCTCCCACAGAATTAAGGTACTATACTAGAAGATCAAGACAACAAAGAGATGTGGGTGAGAGCAGCTTAAGGTGTGAAGATGAGCTATTATTTGATTCATCAAATTTTAACATAGATATTGAGTTATACAACAAAGATGCTAATAAAGATGATTTTGATGATGATAATATTTTCGAAGATGTCAATATTGAAGCTATAAAAGAAATTTCTCTTGTTGATGATTGATGAAGTTGAAGTTGTAATTTATTTTTGTTGATTTGTGACTTTTGAGACTTTTTGAAATGTTATAAAGTATGTGAATTTATGATAATCATGATTCATGAATTTATTATGATGTATTATCTAATATATATTATTTATTTATAATTTTATAATTTATATATAATTGATTAATTAATTATAAATTATAAAAAAATTATGAAAAATATGTGTGTGTGTGTGTGTGTGTGTGTGTGTGTGGTAACTAGGATGGCGGGTTTGGACCCTTTGGGGCAGGACTCTCAAAGAGAGAGTCTTATAAATAAATAAATAATTTTTCAGAGACCTTTAAATAATTATTTTAAGGACAGCCTAAGCCTCGCCTCATCTTATGAAGTCTTAACACCTTAAACCGTCTTACGGCCTTGACAATACTGGTACGCAATGCAAGCAACATTAAATCATCTTGAAGACGAGGAGAGAATATCAATGAAGGGGTGCAGAAGAAGCCACAATAGCCCTCCAATCCATTCCAAATTACCTTAGCCACTTAGCAAGAGGCTAACAAGTGATACATAATTTTACCCTCTCGCAAACATGTTATGCAGTCATTTTGTAAAACAAAAGCCACCCAAAGAACTTCACCTTAGAGGGATTCTAAGCACTCTAAAGATGGGGAAGGGAAGGAGTGATGAGTGAAGAAGATTGAGGACGAAAATGGGGGATTACAAGAAAAGCACCAGAGTTACGGAGCAGCCAGGAAAACCTATCTTAACTGTCAAGAGATATGCATGTGTTGGAGCATCAAGACCACATCATTATACTCGGAAAGAGTAAGAGAAGAATGTTCTCTAGTTAAATGTAAGTTCCAAAGGCTATTAGAAGAGGATGACTCAGACAGGAAAGAATAGATAGTGTGATTGTGAAGACGGGACATGTGGAAAAGTTTGGAAAGTGAGTTGAAAGTGGGGTTTGGCCAAGCCATTTGTCTTCATAGAATCTAAAAATTGTGACCATCCTCAAGCACAAACACTAGGCTACAACCCAAAAATGAGGAAAGAGATGCATTGAATTTCCAAGGGCTTTTATAAGTAGTCCCAACAATGGCCCCATTGTCACTTCCAATGTCAAGAGCTAAACTTTCTTTATATTTTTATTTTTTTTTTAACTAATCCCAGTCCACGAAACATCATTCTCAATAGCAGATCAGAAGACTGTTTGAAATTGTTGAAGTAGACACAGCAGATATAAGCACATCTGAACCTAACTAGCTCAAGTTTTTGCAATTAGGCCTGGTGATGAGACACTGACAATATTAAATGATAAGCATGCAATTAAGAGGCTACAACCAAAACTGAATTGCAACAAATTTCTGCAATGAATAGAGACACCTAATACTTCACTCCTACAACAGAAGCACTGGAATCTTATTTCTTATGGATGAATAGTGCAAATTTTTGTCCTCTCCCCTAATATTCGGTTTCTTTTAAAAAGACAGTTTCTTTGGAAAAAAAAAAAAGTGCAAATTTACTAGCATGTCCACGACAAAAATATATAGGTGAAGGAAATATCAGAATGAAAACACTTACTAGTTCCTCATATCCTCGAGAATAGTAGTTGCACCTCTAAACATCTGCAAGTGCTTATGGTTTTAGATCTACATTCCAAATAACAATATTGCGAAAAACATTATCAAAACAATGCATGGAGTAAGAAAGCTTACTGTTGACCCACAGTCTCCATCACCTACTTTGCCATCCAATTCATTCAAAGTAACCTTAAGATCAATAACTGCCTTTGCAGCAGCTTCAATAGCTGTCTCAAGAATATTGCCTTGTACATTTAGCTCTTTTGGACGTGTTAAAACCTTAAACAAAAAAGACAGCAATGGACTGGTCACGCTTAATATAGAAGAAATTCCTGAGAAATAACAAAATAGCTCATGTATATTAAAATTTTAAGTTGCATCTATAATAGTCTTCAATTTGTTGTCAAATAGCACCTTAGTGCAGAAACCATTCTTTTTTTTCTTTTGAAAGGAAACTAGAAAAATGTGTTATTAATGGTAAGAGATTACACACACAGCCAGAGAAGATAACTGGACAGTGCAACACAGAACAACAAACTACAAAGCTTTAATGATATTTTCCCATTGCATAACCGTTCCCCAAACTTATATCTCTTTTTCAATACTGTTGTAATCTGGAAGCTGAAGCCTGAAACTTCCTCGGGAATCTGGAACAATTGATCTGCAGGAGGGGGAATTATGCTCCTGTGCTTCTAATTCCACCAACTCCAGAGCTGCTACACCACCCTACAGTCCCTGAAGACATGTTGTACCGTCTCCAAACTATTCCTGCACATAACACAGATCGGTGGGTTCAGATAGTGATGAGGAAGACATATTTGGAGGTTATCTGCTGTGTTTAATTTGCGCATGCTAATCAGCCAAGCCAATATGTGAGCTTTTGTAGGAGCTAGTTTCTTCCAAATGAACTCAACTGGGACACTTGACTGTTGGACCGTTTCTGCTAAAACTTTCTCCAAAAATGAGACTGAGAACTTGTTATTGGTCTCTCCACACCACTGAGGCCGATCCTCTTCACTAGTCTCTTCTAGGTGCAAACTGTGAAGAGTTGACAATAATTCTCTTATAGCTCTGTTACGTGCCCTTCTCCTATATTGCGCCTAAGATTGATTCCATCCCCAATGCATTCTGTCCCCCTCCGTGTTGCAAGTTAGGAATTCTGAGATTGGCGCTTCAGGCTTGTCAAAAAGTTTAAATACATTAGGAAATTGTTCCTTTAACCTCCCTGTGCCACACCATGTATACCCCCAAAAATCCACCATATCCCCTTTCTCCACCTTCCATATTATATTGTTTCTAAATTTTCCATAGATAGTACATATATCCTTTCAGGGGGAGCGATGACTACATCTCCCCTTAATGCCAGCTTCCTTTCCATGGGCCTTAGTTCCATGCATACTCTTCACTATCTTAGCCCATAATGCCCTAGAATTCACCTACATTCACCACAACCACTTGCCTTTTAGGGCAATATTTCTCCTCTTCAAGCCTCCGAGCCCCCTCGAGCTATGCCTCTGCATACCTGATCCCAGTTAATCAAGTTGTAACCCTGTCACTCCTCATTATGTTCCATAGGAAATCCCTCAGATTTCTCAATGAGACCCACCACTCTCATAAAGTAGGTTGGTAAGGCTCCAAAACTATTTTTATCAGTAAAAGACGTCCTCCTCTTGATAGGAAACTCTTTTTTCATCCAGCAATTCTTCTTCTGATTGTTTGAACCATCGAATCCCAAAATCCTGTGTTCGAATTTCGCCCTAAAGGCAATCCTAGATATTGTATTGGCCATTTTTCAAAAGAAACCTTGAGGTCTTGAGCCTAACAGTTCACTGAATCATCCTCCGTGTTTATGCCCAGAATTTGGCTCTTCTTCCTGTTTATTTCTAATCTTGATAAGAAGCAGAAAGCATTGAGAGATTCTGCAACCACCTCTATTTCCAATTTCCGATTTTGCATAAAGATCAGGCAGTCATCCGCAAATAACATGTGGGTAAGTTGAACCTTATCTTTTCCTATTGCCATACCCTCCATCCTCCCTGTTTCAATAGCTTTCTCAAGAATTCTGGTTATGGAGTCTGCTACTGTTGTGTACAAAAAGGAGGAAAGCGAGTCCCCTTGCCTCAATCCTCTGTGAGCATCAAACTTCCCTCTGGATCTTCCATTAATGAAGACCGAATAGTTTGTTGATTGCAGGCAAGCTTTTATCCATCTTTTTCATTGTTCCCCAAATGCTTTTTACTTTAACACGGAGTTCAAAAAGCTCCACCGAACAAAATCATGGGCTTTAGCAAAATCCACTTTCTGCCACAGGCCCTCTTTTCCTTTGGACCTATAATCCTCCACAACTTTATTCACAATCAGGATGGCCTCCGTTATTTGGTAGTCTTTGATGAAAGTTATTTGGTGCTCGCTGATAGTGGTGGGAAGAATAACTCTAAGTCTGTTGGCTATGATCTTGTATAAGCTTATCGTAAGGCTGATCGGCCGATAATCCTCAACCCGCATAGAGTTTTGCTTATTAGCGAGCAGACATATATAAGTCTTGTTCACCTTCCTGTTGATTATGGCGTCTTTGTGAAATTCTTTCAGACAGGCCAAAATGTTTTCTTTCATGATGTCCCAACATAGTGAAAGAAAATCACCTCCTTTATCTCATCTTCTTCAAAATCCCTCTCCAACCAACTTCTCTCTTTTGCATTAATACCTTGCCGCTGCACTCCATCAATTCCCCATCTAAGGTCAGATTTTTCCTTAAAAAGATCATTGAAATACTCAATAACTATAGTTTGTATGTCTGTCTCATTTTCTTTGAGATTTCCTGACCTATCTTCTAATTTTGAGATCATACTTCTGGACTTCTACAAAGATAGAACTCTATAGAAATATCTTGAGTTGACATCTACTTCCTTGGCCCACTTCATCTTGGCTCGTTGCCAGCTTCTCCTTTCTTGTTTGCAATCCAGCAGATAAACTTCCTCGATTAGCTTCTTTCTTTCAGCAGGGAACTCGGAATTGTCTTTCAGCTCCATTCTCCTATCCATCAACTGCAAGGATTCAATTAGATCAAGTTTCCTTGCTTCTTCTTCTGCTGTCTACCCCTTACTCCACTCTTTTAATTTTCCTTTCAAGTTCTAGAGCTCATCATGACCTTGTATCCTTCCCACCCTCTGCTTTAGTCAGCCTCCCACTCTTGCTTCACCATATCTTTGAACTTGGGATGATGCAGCCACTCATTCTCAAACAGAAAAGGAGTTGGCCCCCACTTAACTTATCTATGTCCAACGTAATTGGCCAGTGATCAAACGTTATCCTTTGCATGCCCCAACCCCTTTGGCACTGAAATTTATCTCCCCATTCTTTGTTGCACAGAAATCTATCCAACTTGGACGTAGTTGGCCTATTACGACCATTACTTCATGTGTATCGCATATTTTTTAACTATAGTTCCTGTAAATTCATTTCATTGATCCAATCATCGAACACGTGCATTATTTTGGAGGTTCCCATGCATTTCTTCTTTTCTCCCATGTGACAAACCATATTGAAAGCACCTTCTATGCACCAGGGGCCTTGAATACTGGAAGAAAGCGCAGCCAATTTAGTCAAGCTGTCGCACAACCCATAGACTGTCGTAAACCACCAATTTGAACCATCACTCTGACCAATTCCACCAATTTTGATTGTTAAGGAGTGCATTCCTTCCCATTTTTCATGCACCATAATGTTTCTGACATCCCATAAGATAAGAATTCCCCCTACCGTCCCCTCCACAGAAATTGAAGCCCAACCCACAAATCTCCTTTTTCCAGAACTCAGCTATCAAAGACTGCCCGATATCAGATTTTTTGGTTTCTTGAAGGGCTATCAAATCCGCCCTTGCAATTGCCACGGTCTTCTTGATGAGACTTCTTTTGGCCAAGGACCCACAACCACGAAAATTCCAGCTCAAGATCTTCATAGAGAAGTAAAAAAAACCCAAAGAAGCCACCCGGAATTTACTACACTACAATCAACTATGCGTTGATTGAGAGCAAAAAGTCTCTAACCCGTTCGAACTCCACTTCTTGAGTGTTCTTGAGTGCTCCTCTTCACTTTGTTGTAGCTGCTCTGATTCATCATTTGAGTTTCCCCCTCTGGAAGATTGGTCTGCTGACTCTGCGTGCTCTTCTGCCATGCATTCTTCCGACTTCACCCATCACAAGAGTTGGTAGAGATCGAACTCGTTCTAAGATTTTCTGTTCCAGTAAGGGATTGACGTAGACAAAGATTATAGCGATAATCACATGCCTGATTGTGCTCCTCTTTGTACTAATTGTCGGAACCACTTGTCTTACTGTCATCTGTCTCCTCAGTTTCATCTTCTGTTTGTTGTGTTTTAGGGACCCGCTCCGACTCAATCTGATCGATGTAATAGTCTAGTTATGAGTCCGAGTCCGATCCACTTTTGTCCATTTGGGCCTCCTAGCAAGCCATCACCCCTTCCTTCTTTCTTTCACGGGCCTTTCCCACTCGTTTGTAGACTTTAAAGTAGAGTTGGTCTGCCTTCTACTCATCTCCTTGTCCAAATCTCAAATGGACCTCCTTATCCCATGACCCGCCACTTAAAACATTCCTATAGTTAAATCCATTTGCGCACTTGGGCCCGCGTTGTTGCTCTGCTCATTATTGGGCCTGTTTGGATGGGGGATCTTGACCCAATCACCCTAGCCTGGTTTGGTATGATGAACCGCCCTTTGCCAATTTGTTTCATCTTCAATTTCCCCACAGCACTCTATGGACCCTTCATAAACGTTGGTCCCTTTGTCAAGGAGAGGTGGTCGTCCGTCGTTTCTCACTGTAGCTGCTCTACCTGCTCCATCGCCTGTCAACTGTTGACTCGCCGACGCTCTGTCCTCCTCATCCTTGAGCCACGCCTTTTCATCGTCACTGCTCACAATCTCGACTCTGAGCTCCTCTAGTCACAGGTCCTCCAATCTCAAGCGTTTGTCATCCCTTCGATGTGAGCTCCAGTGAACGTTTCGAGAATTTGCTGCCGTAATTCTTTCACTTCCAGGCCACAATTCCTCTCCAACTCCACTAGATGTAGCTCCTGGATGCCATTATCATCATATATGTCAAATTCCCTTCGTAAAAACCCAGATTCATGGCCTCTAACCCTCAAGAAAGTCATTTCCATGGAGGAGTTGGAAAGGGTGATGTCTTCGATATCCAACAATGCACCGCAAGCCTCCCCGATTGTGCTGAACATTTGGATGTTCTGATCCTACAACCTTATACCCTCAATCCCCATCCAACTATTCCGACAAGCAACTTGAGCCCCGTTGCTAACCAAAGCTTCACCCTAATCCTCCATCTAAAATCTTTTGATCATAGTATGGTACTTCTCTGGTTGAAGGATTTTTGCTTCACTATTGTTGTAGCAAAACCTCATGCTTCGAGCCACGTCCAACGGTCGAAAGTGAATATCCCTTTTCAGGATTTGATTGACTGATCTCTCCACTGTCCTCCAAGGCATTTCGTCGGAGGTGCAGATGATGAGGAATTTCTTCGCGTCCTGTTCTCCGCTCTCCTCTCTTTGCACCTCCAGTCATCTTCCCTGTACCCCGGCAGTTCGTCGCAAACGTCAACTCTCGTCTTTTTCACGCAACCATGGTCCCCTATTCCTACTTTATTCCTCTTCCTTCAGCAGCGCTTCCTTTGCTCTCGACTATTTCACCCTTTCTCGATTTGCTTCCTCTTGTTTTTTGTCCACCACTCTTAAACAACCTTCTCCATCGCTTTCCAAAGGTTGTGCCAGGCTTCCGTCGTTCTTTCCTCTAGTATCACTATGCTTTGATATTGGCCATTCACCATTTTTGTTAGCTTGGTGTATCGGCCATTG
>JAJIYU010018801.1:0-11045 GCA_030144865.1 Tinospora cordifolia
AATGATCACTAATAAAACAAAAATATAAACGAATAGATAAAAACTAGTAAATAATTATATTAGAATTTAATAAATCAATAGGCAAGATGAAGTAAAAAAGAAGAATCAATGGACCCAAAGGATGGCAAAACTGTAGATTGACGTGCAGCAAGTATGTAGACCAAAAGTTTGATAAGAATACATGGAAGGAGGATGTGATACCCATAAGGATAGGAATAGAAGAGGTTTGAATGAGTTTGAGTTTGAATAAGATTCTAACGCCTTGTTTAGTGCACAAGATGGGATATAATTATTTTGGTAGGATAAGATAAGATGAGATATGATGTGAAACAAATTTTTTTAAAAAAAATAAAAATAAATTTTTTGGGTGGAATAACTCAATCCCACAAAAAATGGTAGATTTAAGTTATCCCACCAAAATAGGATAAATAAGTGGGCCCGAAAAATTTTTTGTCCTATCCTATGTAGCCCTAAACACTAAATTAGGACATATAATACCCTGACTCCCAATTGGGCTTTCCATCACATGCTTTGGGTTTAGCGCAGAGATGCGCCCCTTTGGTGGAAATGCCTCATGTGCGGGTTGTCACTCGTTGAAAATCATAATGCTACTTAAAATATTTCCGTCAAAATATCTTCTTTTAATTCGAGTTCCTGATAGATAATTCTTAAGGAAATATGTCTGAAAACACATTTTGCATATAACAAAATATCAAAATAACTTTCACTGTATTCACCTGATTTTTATAGAAAGCTAAACAGATATTAAAATCAAAAAATTTAAATTTCACCGCAGAATAATTTTTTCAAAATTCGACTAAACTAAATACTTCAAGTCTATTTAGATAAAAACATTCATTTATATCCACATATGAAAATAGTTCAAGTCTTAAGATAAAACATTCATTTACAAGAAAATTTGTAAAACAAAACAAATAAATACGTGCTTAGTCTATTTAGATCACAACAAAAAGAAACTCAAAATCCAAAGCACATTGACTTCTAAGTATGATCACTTCTACACTACTCAAACTGACTGATGCTGATTACTGTACTCCACTTTTGAGAGTACCTGAAAAATATAGAATAGGGTGAGCTCGAAAGTCTAGTGGATCATTCCTACACATCACACACATTATACAGATCAAAACCTAAAACATTGCAAACACTTTCAAACATTAGCGTTTCAAACATTCATTTGGTCTTGGTAGAAGTCTGTGACTAGAAGAGTGTTGAGATGACTCTCAGTATTCCTCGTGACCTCGTCTAATCATAGAAGGTCTTGAGTGCCATCTAAAATCAGTCATGTCTCAATATCACAGTCTAAGAAAGGGTACTTACTGTAGCTAGTAACGTCTCCCAAAGACTTCTAGCTATCGCAAGCAGCTAAAAGTTGAAAAAACCTATGATCCGTCTTGTCCCTCGTCGATCTCAAGCGGTGACATATAGGAGATACTACTTCGATCCACTTCAGACTCGTTGATCGCATTGGTACGTGAATTCTTAATAATCTTTCGTCTTATTTTATTTCACATACAAGTTCAATCATACAAAAACATTACACATATAATACAAAATTTACATGCAATAAAAGTGACAATCAAATAAATAGAGAATGCTTCGTAAATGCAGTTTTTCCTATTTATGCATGCAATGAATAAATAGTCATTCATCATAACATCACCTAAGCACTCCAAACAAGTTCAATCAATTTCATAATAAAATTCTAATAGCCTAGAATTATTCAAACAAATGCTTTAAATTTTTATCTATATAATACACATGAGCAAGAAAATCTTGCCCACTTGAATCCGTAGACCTTTAGGGCTACCTTGCTTTCCATCAAGATACCCGATACTCTAAAATTGTAAAATCTAAAATTCATAAATTAATAAGACTTGTCTAAGTTTCTAATTCACATTCAATCTCATTCAAAAATATTCAGAAGTTTAAATAGTTTCTAAAATAATTATAAAGTCTAAATATCAATAAAATAATTTCTAAGTCCAAAATTTTAGAGTTTCATATAATTAAAATAAAATAATTTCTCCGAGTCCCTGAATTCCTCAATCTGAAATTCAACGTCATCAGAGTAATTTTCTAAATCCTTATGTTTTCTAATTTAGAACCAAATTTTTTTCCTTAAAATTTCAATTAATTTAACTCAAATCAAAGTAAGGTTTCTAGAGCTAAAAATAAAGATCATTTTAATTTATTTCTAAGTCTTTAGTGTTTATCCAAATTTTGTTCAAAGACACTTCTACACTTATATTTTAGAAAAATAATACTTCTACTATTTTAAACTTTTCACCTGAAATAAAAACTCTAAAAATAAATTCTTAAGCTTCTACAATTCATTCACTTTCAAATAATTTACGATCAAATAATTTAAAAACACTAAGACTTAAATTTGGGTTCCAAAAATAATTGATTCATGTTCAATAAATCTCATTCCACTTAAAATAAAATTTTTATATTTAAAATTTTAACTAAGCTCCAAATTACTAATTTATCATATAAAAATCCCTAAGCTACTCTTTTAAAATAAATTATTCATTTCATGAAAAATTATTCATCTTCAAGATAATAAATCTAAATCATAAATTTCAAAATAAAATATATTCATCTTAAGACTCTTTCTTAAATGATTTAATTAATTTTTATTTGAATAAAACAATTTTAATAATATTTACTATTTACTTCAAGCTTCCAAATAAAAATTTAATTTTTAGTTTCTGAATTTCTCAATCTCCTTAACTTTGATATTTTTTAACATCCATTCACATCCAAAAATTTCACAAGCACAGATAATAATTCAAATTTTTTAAATTTTATCCGAAAGCAACACCCAACTGCAATCATGTTCTTCATCTTCACGTTCAGATTGTAGCAACAACAACACACGCATCACAACCAGCTACAATTTTTCTTCTTCATTTTCATTGTTCTTCTCTTCACAAACCGGCAAGTCACGGTTCTCAAACCAAGCCACACATCATACCAGATTTCAATCCACCAAATGGCAAAATCCCAAATTATGGTTGCTGAAATTTCATTCTTCTTTTGTTTAAACACGGCATCAGCGGCAAAAATCTGAAATTTCCATGTCTTCTCTTCCCAAACCTAGCAGGATTTCAGATCTAAAATTTCCGGTTATGAAATTTCTTCTTTGTTCGCATTAGCTCGCGCCAACAACATCAAGATCGGTTTTCTTTGTCCTACATGCACATCCAGACCAAAAACCTGAAATCACAAAATCCAGATTTTCCTCTTTGTTCTTCATTCTTCTTCGTTCTGGTTGTGATTTATGGTAGAGGTGGCAATTTGTGACACGACACGATAATCCGACCTATACGAAGTTAATGGGTTTGGATTTGATATAAATGAGTTTGGGTTTAAACGGGTTGAACACGATTAAATACGACTAAATACAGGTCATAAACAGGTTAACCTGATAAACCCGAAATGACCCATTTAACATGATTAAAAATAAGTTAATAAATAGGTAATAAATAAGTTAATATTACATAATACATTAAAAATAATTTTAATTTTTAAAAATATTTTTAATTTAATTTTAATAAATTATTTTTGTATTTTTGTATTTAGTTAATATTTTAAAAAATAATTTTAAACATTAGGCATATATTATTTGAGATATTCTTTTTTTTTTTAAGAAAAATGATTATACAATAAATTAAAAAAGTATTATGTCCCTTTAAAAATAAACTCAGTCTTTAACAAAAAATATTATACTCAAATTAAAATATAAAAATAAGTAAATTTCTCAAATATTTTAAAAAAGTCTTCCAAAAACACTAAACTTAATTTTTTTAACATTTTTTTTTATTTTTTCAACTTGTCTTAAAAATTATTATATCTCTTTTTGTCTTAGCCTAAAATATTATATCATTTCTCATAAAAGCATAAAGCTTAATTTTTAATATTAATTTTATTTTTAATAAAAATATTACACCTAAATAAATATATAAAAATAACTTGATATCTCAAATCTTTAAAAAAAATTCTCGAAAAAAGCAATGCAGATATAAATATTAAAATAGTAGCTTGATATATCAAATTTTTAATATTATTTTTTTATTTTTTAATAAAATTATTATACCCAAATAAAAATTATAGAAAATAATTTGATCTCTCAAATCTTAAAAAATAAGTACAATGTATTTATAAATATTAAAAAAAGTAGTTTTTTTTGACAACATAAGTTGTTAGCTCATTTGGTTAGAGTTTAAGATATTAACCCAATGACCTTGAGTTCAAGTCTTGGTGAAGCCATATTTTTAGTTAAGTTATTATAAAATCTATTAAACGTGTCTAAACGGGTCATAAACAGGTCACATGTTTATTTAACGTGTTGTGTTTAGGTTTATATGTCATGACCCTATTAATAAACGGGTCGTGTTCGGGTTGACATATCATGACACGATTAGTAAACGGGTTGACCCGTTTGTGACCCGCCGACACGAATTGTCACCCCTAATTCACAGCAAGATTAGAAAATATTTTGCCTAATCATCACACTCAGCAGCACAAACAAACCATAGCACATCACGCACAAACTAGCAAACACCATAGCAGAAGCTCCTCTTCTTCATCAAAACACACCAGAGAATCGTGATTTTGGGCATCATCCTTCACGGTTTCGTGCCCAAACATGGCCAAAAAGATTGAAAATAATTCAATGAAATTTCCATTTTTTTTCTCCTTTTGGATTCTTCGTCTTTGTTCTTCATTTGAAATTTACAAATTTTTGTAGGCGTGTGCACAAGGTTCAATTTCATTTATTTTTGTTTTCGTACCATTCGCGTCATTATGCTCATGCGAGTATCGTATATTTTTATTTATTTATTTTTTTAGATTTTAAATCCACTAATAATTTCATCAACTAATATTTGATTATTTTTTTTTAAATTATGGTCTATGCAAATATTTAAATAAAATAAAAATTTTAATTTATTTATTATTATTATTATTTTTTACAAACCTCGTAATAAATTTTTTTTTCTAAAATATTATTAATTTTAAAATCTATATATATATGTATGTATATTGTGAAGACTTTCAAGGTGTTACAGGACAAAAATTTGTCCAATCCTAATCTTATTCAGTGTAACAAATAGGCCCTAAAAAGATAAACTTTATCTAAAAGATTTTATTTCAAGTTTACCACTCGAACTTGAAATAATCCCACTGTTTTAGAAATACTAATCCAACTAAAATTTAAATTTTTAGAGATTTAAATAAGATAGGAACAATTTCTTCTCATAACTATCCAAAATCAACCCAAAACCTATCATAAAGATATGGAACAACTTGGGATTCTACAAGACAAACTTTAATCAATTCTATTTGAATTTCCTTCATGCTAAACCTTAATAGTCCTCTTCTTTCCCATATACTCTCCTAAAGTTCGGCCAACTAGAAACAACACAAGAAAGTTTGAAAATCTTACCTAAACACCATTAATACATTCACATAGTGTTACATCTATTTTCAAGCCCTTGTCTATTATTTTTCTTCTTGATTAATGCAATTCTTCTCTTGCAAAAACCCCCTCCAAAAGTTGTCTCCCATGGTCCTAGAATTTTCTTTGGGTTTTAACCAACCTTAAATCAACTAGCATGAATCAACAAAATTTGTGAGAGGTATAAAATATGAAACCTTTCTTTTTAAATCTTTGTGATTATTATATATTAGATTAGGTCGCCTAGCATAGGATATTAAATTATTATTGATCAATGCATCATTATATGATTTACATAGGGTAAACTATGTTTTCTATTTGAATATGCATGTATGTAAATATAAAATAAAAAAGTTGATAGTATTTCATGAAAAATAAAATAAATAGCTTTGATTTAAATTAAATTAAGATGTTAGAATATCCTTAAACTAGATTAATAATTATTTAATGTAGAAAAGTAAGTTTGTGCATAGAAACAATATAATTAATAATATAGTTCAATTAATTGGAAAACAAATGTTTTTGTAAAGGATTATTAGTAAAAAAAAAAAATTCTAGAAAGTTAACTTACTGAAATTTATGTTAAAAATTAGGTTAGAATGTCAAATTTTGCAAAATTGGTGTAAGAAATAAAAATTAATACTAGGATGTATGTGTATGCACAAAAGAAAGTAGAAAAGGATGTAGTATAAGAAAAGGATGTAGTAAAATAATAATAATTTAAAATAATTTAAAAAGCTTTCAGAAAAATTAAGTGGCTGAAAATTATACTAAGAATCAGTTAGAAATAAAAATTATAACCTGCTGAGTTGATTAATAAAGTCATTAGGGTAGTAATTTAAGTAATTGACAAAAATAAATAGAAATTATAAAAAATAACAACATTTATGTTAAAAAAAATCAAGATTTTAACTTGGTAGAAAATAAAATGTAATAATTATAAAAGAGTAGAATTTTTATTAAAAATATCAATACTCATAGAAAAATGGTCTATGTGTAAATAATGATTATTAGATGTAATTATCATGTAAAATATGTATGATAATTTAAATTAAACTCTTAGGAATTAAATTAATCATGGTATGATCAATGAAAATTAATTATAATTATTTTCATAAATAAAAAATAACATTGGCCAAGTCCACGACTAAAATTAGGGTAATAGTGCACAAATGGTGCACTGAAGGTTTAAAATTTTAAAGTCCTCGACTAAAATTAGGGTAATAGCCCTATTATATTAAAAATTAAAATAAATTATAAAATTGGTCAAAAAATTGAAGTTTTAAAATTTTAAAGTTATCATAAATTGCTAAGAAAATTATTTTTACATGATTTAAGCCAATATCTCGAGTAAATTCAAATGTTGTGCAAATCTTAAGATCATAAGTGTGACTACCCATGATTTTGATATATAATTAATGGGTGCAATACATGTATTTTTATGAGAATTTTTAATGAAAATACACAAATTTTCTCAAATTTTTTTATTTTTAATCATTTATTGAAGAAAATTTGAATAATTGGAAAAATACAATTTTGAGAGGAGAATACATGAAATTATAAGAAAAATATAATTTCTGGAGAGAATATGACTTTTTGGGAAGATTATTAAATTTTTGGAGTATTTATTGAATTTGTAGTGTAATTAATGAATTTTTGGGGAGAAAAATGTAAATTTTGGGTAGAATATTGAATTTTCAAAAAATAAATGTGTGAATATTGACAATTATGTATAATTGGAGATTTTGAAGAGATTGATGAATCAAATAATTATAATAATAATGAAGAAAAAAAAGAAAATTGAGTATGTATACATGTATATATTTATATACAAAGGGGAAAGAAAAAAAAGTTCGATTTTTGGCTGCACGGGTTCATGGCCCGTCAGGCCGAAAATCTTAATGCACGGGCTGGCAGCCCATGTGGTTCGAACTCAACGTGGGCCTAGGCCTGCGCTATTTTTGCCTGGGTGCATGAGCCTTATTTTTGGCCCAGGGTGTGGGTGGCCCACTCACCCATCTTCTTCTTCCCTTCCTCGTTTTTGACATGATTTTCAACATTTTTATGGTTTTTTAGTGAGAAAACTAGCCAAGAACGTGGTTTTGGCCCCTGATTTTATCCCACTGACAGCCCTGTCAACCAGAGCTCTGAACCTTGGACACCCATGAATGTGGCAAGCTTTTGCCATGCAAGAAAGGGAACAAACATGCAACAAAACCCTCTATTTTTAGTCATTTTCCAGCTTGTGCGAGCATTTTCAACTGCTCCTTTCTCCTTTGTCCCTAACCCAAATAGAGTGAAAAACCATCTGTTGGAAAGCTATCACATGCCTCTACAAGTCTACGCAAGTTAGTTGTCCAAACCCCATTCGTTTGAGATGAAAACAGTCAAGAAAAGGAGTTGTTCAACATTGTTGGAAACCCAAAAATTGAAAAGCTTGAGTTGATCCAATCTTTGACGCGTTGGTTCCTAGGCCATTAGAGATTAGATTTTGAGGTAAAATGGCTCTTTTAAATCCTTGTTGCGTATACTACGATCTCTGATTGTTAGGAAATAGAAACTGAGATGTTAAACATATTTTAAAAAGTGTTAAAGTTGCCCTATTGACTAACTGTTCTAGCAGTTTAGTAGGAAAGTGTTCTTGGAACAAATTTGAGACCCCAATTGTAGTGGCTGAGAATGTCTATTTTGGCTGAAAGTTGGATTGATTCAAACCTCACTGGGACTACTAAGGGGTATAAATTTTGAAACATAAACCTCTATGATTTTGATTTCTTATGCTTATAAATGTACCATGTTAGTTAGATGTTTTGAGACTTTGAAATTTTTTTTGAAAATCCTTATGCATGCTATGTTTTGGAAGTTATATTTGAGAGTGATTATGACTATATTTACTTGCTGTTTTGGATAAAACTTAATTAATTAGACTTCTAGGATCTAAACCCTTACAAAAACAGTAAGAAATAGCCTCGGATTAATGCTGGAATAAGAGTAGATAAACACTTGAAAGATGATAGAAAAACATGAACCTAAAAAGTTCATGTGACTTTACTAAGAATTCGGGGCATTATTGGATGACCAAAATTAGGTGGAGATGTTCCTGGACATGTCAAAAGTATGTGTACCAAGTTTCAGGCCATTCTGAGTTTGGAAAGTAGGCAATACAGTAAATGATTGCCTATCACAAGAGAAACGTTAAATTTCAGCCCCTGTTAACACACTTAGAAACCATAGCAAATGGTGTCTAAAAATTATAATCTAAAATTTTGGAAAAAGTTTAGAAAGTGTAAATGCAATCTAGAAAGTTTCGTGCAAATCCGACTTATGGATTGATTGTAGAAAATTTGATAAATTCACTGCGCAAAGAGAACAAATGCTTAAATTTGGCTAATTGTTGGAATTTGGGAATTTTTTGCTTAATTGGCCCAATTTTGACATATCTTGTGTTGATACCCCTTTTCTAAGCCAAGGGCGGCCCGACCGGCACAGTGGCCTGGTGAACCCTCTCACCAAGTCGAGTTCGCTCGACCACTGTTAAGCCCTTTCCAAAACTCATACAACAGACGATAGCAGAATAATTGGAACACTTAAAAGCAAAAATAAGCAACATACAAAGCGGAAGCATTTCATTAAATTGTAGTCTTGTCCAAAATACATAGTTGACTACTTCTATACAAACAAGGAGTGATGAACCTCTAAGTCAAAAAACCAAAAAAATGGGGAGAGGAATCGTTAGGGAAACTAGGCGATCACTACGCCTTTCCCTTTATTAGCCACTGTAGAACCTAAAATAATGATAGAGTAGTGAGCCTAGAATCAATGTGGCTCAGTGAGTAGAAAGATCAGCATGTCATCCATAAGCAATATTCCAAAACAATGTATGTTTGCATGAGTAGTAAAAGTGGTATGGCATTCGAAGACATGACATAGTGTGAAAACAGTTATAAACAGTGCAACAGTTTCAGAAAACATCTCAAATCAATGCCAAGTAAAAACACTTTCAGGCTAGGTTAACTCAACAACCTATCTTATGGTCATCACTCGAGCGGGTCTCGAGTCAGGCGTATTGGCCACTCGAGCGGGTTGTAAGCTAGGCATACTCCGTGAATGCCCTAACCCCACGTTCGGTCCTCGAGTGCCATAACTCGAGTGAGTCAAAAGCTAGGCGCATTAATCATATGCCTTAACCTCGTGCTCAGACCTCGAGTCTAACCTCAATCACATCAAGTACCCTGACCCCGACACTCGGCCCTCAAGCCTATGGTCTCACTACCAGTGTACATCTACAGATCTAGAAATCAATCAAATATATCTAAATCATGTGAAACCATTTAAACCATGTCATTTCGTATAAGTTTTATGCAAGGAATAAAAGTCACAGAATGCACCTAAATAAGACTATTCACCTTGGGTCTTGCGCAACGATGTCTCGTCGAGAACTAGCCCAGTCTTGCAATACTCTCTCGAATCCGCATCAATCAAACTCAATCTCAGTTCTATATATATAGTAGCCTAATCTCTAATCTCGCTGTCTCTATTTAGTTTCGATCGACCCGAACCATTTCGTTCAATCTGTCAAACTCAGTCAACTCTGGTCAACTCTGGTCAGTGTGGTCATCCTAGTCACTGTTGGTCAATTGTGCCCAAATTGGGTCAAAATTGGTTCAAAATCTCAACACAACACTTAGTCAAATTTTAGGTTTTTTACTCTTTTACGCAGTGAGCTTGCCGATTTTTCTGCGGACAATTCGTACATTAGATTTGCACCAAAATTTTCAGGTCTGTTCTAGACTCCTTAAACCTTTCCCATAATTTTAAATCATGAATTTTGAGCTTCATTTGATAGTGTTTTGGGCTGAGATATCAAGAACTGTGTGTTCTCGGATTCTAAGTGATAGGCAGTGACTATTTGCCTAATTTGACTCACTTATCCATATTAAAATGCTCTGACATTTGGTAAGAATAATCTAGACATACTTAGGAATCTCTTCACCAAATTTCAGCTCAATCTACTGAGATTTGGCCATTTAATTTAATCTCATAATTTTCAGTTGAATCACAGGGATTTCTGGGTTCACAATTCCTAGTTGTAAATTTTTTAAATTTCATGTGATCAATCCAACCGTTAGATTTATGTAAAAATTTTTAGATTTGATTTATTCCTCCCAAAAAGTTACCAAAATTTTATTTCACAATTTTTGGACACCATGTACTAGGGTTTTTAGGTGCACTAACGTAGACTGTAAAAAATCCCGTATACCCTGTGACAGGCAGTCACTTAGTAGATTAGTTAACCTACTTCCTAAATTCAGAATGCCCTAAAATTTGGTACACATACTATTGACATATCCAGGGACCCTTTCACCAAATTTCAGCTCAAATTTCCTTCATTTTGTCAGTCAACTAATCCCCTACTTTTCTGTTTATGTAACAGATTATTCTATGATTCAATCCCCTATGGTTTTTGAGTGCTCATCTACTCTAATTTCCAACATTAATCCGAGGCTATTCCTTGCTGTTTTTGCAAGAGTTTAGACCCTGAAATCTTGATTAAGTAAGT
>JAJIYU010018802.1:0-11055 GCA_030144865.1 Tinospora cordifolia
TATATATATATATATATATATATATATATTCTTAGTATATATATTCTTAGCAGGAAAAACATATTGCAAATAACTTGAACGAGTTTTATTTTCTAGGATTAGCAATTAGGGTTTTGTTTGAATTTTTGAGATTTTCATTTTCAGGTTTCAATAATATTTCATGGGTGATGTTTATTGTTTAATAATAACATCTGATTATATGATTCTTAACACTTCATATTAAGATTCATTTGGGCCTTCAAAGTTAATAATTTGGGGTCCTTTTGCTTGAAAATTTGTCTTAATATTTAAATAAGATAAATATATATTCTAATTAATAAGATATTATTGTCTATATAAAAACTACCCTTGGCTATATGTTATTAATTGAAAATAGTAAATTACTTATTGTATTGGAGATGCAAACATTTTTAAAAGTATCAAATCAAAATATTCAATAATTAATCATTAAAGATATTAAAAAAATAAATTCAAATTAAAGATATTAAAAAGATTTGCTTAGGATTTCAAACATTATTATAGCCAAACAGTAACTTTGCAGCCATGCACATTAATTTATAATATAGAAAGAAACAAGCAAAAGTCTAATTAGTGCATATCTATTTTAACTATATTTTACAACTATATAGCTATGTATGTGTGTTAATATCCTTGTCATGTGATAAACATAGCTTTAACAAATAGGTGCTTTAATGTTGTTAAGTACTTTTCCTTGATAGGACAAATAATTTGATAACCATCAATACAAAGTAAATTACATTTTTTTAAGAAAAAATTCCACTATATTTTTCTTCGTAGGGCCTTTTAAATTTATGGCTTTATTAGAAAGTATAAAGGGTAGTCTCTCTTTATTAGGGCACTTCCTCCTGCCATGTGCTCTATAATGCATTTACTCTGGTCCTTCTAGGATTTATTTAGTAGGGCCACATATAGTTCTAGCGTCCTATACACGAGTAAACATGAATCTTCCGGCCTGTTCCATCCCTTTCTTTTAGGACTTAGAGCATTTGGAATGAATAACACTCTTGAATAAGTATTACGTAGAAGTAATGTAGAGAGAATGTCTATCTAATTATATGACACTTGGTAGTAATAAAATAAAAAATTGGTCTCTAATGCAAATATGAATTACTTTTATTTTGTATAATATTAGATTTTGTACACAATTTTTTTTTATTTTTTACAAGTTAAAAATAATTATTAATCTACTTGGTATCTTGGTTGATTTTTTATTGCACTTTTTAAAAATAGAGAACCATATGCACAATATAACAAAGAAGTGTTGCATCAGAAAAATATTTTTTAATTTAATGTCTATTTATCCTATATAGCACTCATATTTTTTTTCTAATTTGTGGTTATATTAAAGATGAACAAGCCTCCTTGAAAATGGAAGACACATGAAAAAATATGATAAAAGTTATGCAATGTCTCATTGTTCATTCATATATTACTTGAATATAATTCAAACATCATGATCCATGTCTTAGGCTTATTTATTGATTTATTTTTATTATTGTTACTTTTATTGTAGGTGTGTCGGCCAACTTCTGCAATTAATCCATATGGGCAAGTTCCAATGAGAGAAAAAGAGTGATTCTGCCTTATGGGTGCATAAGTGCCCTACGTGTAGTCTATGGCACCAAGGACTTTTCCATAGGCAAAAGTTGTAGTCGCCCTTATCTTATAATTAAAGCCTAACTCATATCTTTTTTTTCTGTTGGACTGTCCCTAAGCCAACTTTATACATGTACCTTGCGACTAATTACCGTTTGAGCTATGCTAAAGTTGTAAATGAAAGGCTTTCCTAAAATAATTTTTCTTTATACCCAGAGCTTGAACTCAAGACCTCTGATTAAACAGCATTGAACCGTCTCCACTAAACTAAAAATTTTTAACAAGTGACTTAAGTGTAATCTATGGCACCAAGAATTTTTTCTTAGGCAAAAGTAGTATTCACTCCTATCACATAATAAAACTCCAACTGATGGCTTTTGATTATCAATGCAAATTTTAACCACTTTGCCAAAATTTCACAAAGACATTAAAAGATAATTAAAAAAATTCATCAAAAATCATGATCCTAATTAAGGTTGTAGACATATGTCTTCATGAACTTATAATAAATCTTGCAAACTTTGGTTAACTTCATAAGAAGTTTGACTCTGTCTTTCTGCAAATAATTAAGAGTTTTTCCTCCCAAAATAAAAATAGAGCAAAAGTACCCTAGCTATATTGAATTACATGCTCTTTTTTGAAATCTCTCATACTTTTTATTATTGTGCTTACTTTTCTTACTTTTACTTAAAGGTCTTAACTTCCTTTGGTGGTAATGTCAGCATCATGTATATATATAGGATAAACACAAATAAATAAAATAATTACATGTTCCAACTGTACAGACTTCCTCATTTTTCATTATAATTCCTTTTGGAAAAGTTATGATCTAGATAAAAAAAATGAATTAAATTCCAGAAAGCCACATTCCTATGAAGCCCACAATTTTTTTTCTTCTTCTTAATGACTGACAGGTGATGAATCAATATGATCCCCCCGTAGACAAGGAAAGAAACAAGATATACAAATAATAATTAAGATAGGAAATTGAACTCTTGCAAAGAAGAGCTTATCACAACTACACCCACCGACGCTCAACAAAATAAAAAGTTTTTTTAAAAAATTATTAGAAAGGTATGGATGGGTGAAATAATTAAGAAATTATGTGATAAAAGTAGGTAAAAGGAAAATGAGAAGCTTTAAGAAGAAAACCATTTTGAGTGAGTGAGATAATTGCTTCTTTGTATATTATTGACATGAACATAAATAGTTCTATCCTAAACCTTAGCCTATTAACCAAAGGGGAGGTAAGAGGCCTGAGCAAAGGGGACACTGGAGGGTCATGAGTCATGAAACTCCTGTTTACCCATGACCCTCCTGTTTTAATTATGTACACTAATAGTAGTCTACATTAATAAGTCTACTAAAGGTGGCTACCTAGAGACTACCTCATTTTATCTTATTTTCAGCAGCAGTAGTAGTAGTACATAACAATCAAGTCACCCAAACTCATGTGCTACCCTTTTCCTTTTGTTCAAACGCCCCTTTCCTACTTCTATCACTTCAAGCTTTCTAAAATATATTTTTGAGCTTGCTACACCCTCCTCTTAAGCTTTTATAGAGAGGCCATTTTCAAATTCAAATTCATTACATGTATCACCACAACAGAATGACTTTGTTGTTGCATTAGCGCCCACCTTGGAAAAAGTTTAACTGGAATTTATACAACTAACCTACTTGGGTTTTGTTTCTAATGAAACATAAAGTGTTTCGTATATGTAGGTAATCCACTCTACCACATATACCGGCAAGTTGATGATATTAGGAACTTGAGATGAAGTTTAAAGTCAAAAAACAAAAAACAAAAAACAAAAAAAAAAAAAACAGAATGAGAGTGACACCAACCCAATTCGAAAGCCCTTTTTTCTATGGTAGGCTAAAGCAAGCACATAGAGTTGGCTATCTATTCTATTCCTACCCTTCTTTGTTCTTACTATTCTTTTCCTGCTTTCTATCCTTTGAAAACCAAACATACAAAATATCAACTTTACCCCCTTTTTCTTCTATTATAGGCAGTGTTGTCAAGATGAAGAATCAGTAATAAGCAGTCTACCTAATGTAAGGAGTCGGGGCTAAGTCAGGACTTAGGCGACATATAAAGTATTTATTTAGGGGTTCCTAAAAAATATACTTATGTATTCATTGCTCCTCCTATATATAGACATTTACATATATAAATGCATAAATTATATATGCATATTTGACATTTAATTTAAATTGTATGAAGTAAAATGGATCATGTCATCAAAAAAGGTAGAACTAAGGTTTTAGCATAGAAATATTCTTAGAAATTGTCTCTAGAGAATGGTCAAAAAAGAACTTCATGCCATAAAATTTTGAGTTTGAATGGTTCCAGTGTTGAAGGTTGAGGGACTTACAATTTATAAAGAGAAATTTGTCATAGACACCCTTAAAATAATTAATTGCAAAGAAAACCCTTCAGGACTTAAAGGGCGCCAAAGCAGTTTTCTTAGTCCCAGGGCCTAGGTCAATGCTTGACAACCATGATTAGTTAACTTATAATCGCTACTTGTGACTTTAATGAGATGAATATATTTCTTTTCCAAGTTTGAATGTCAAATGAGATTTTTAGTCCATCAAGTCTGCAAAAGCTGCATCACTTGGTAATTTTCAGTTAAGCTTCATCAAGTCTGCAGAAACACTAAAAAAAAAACTTAAGCGTTGTTCAGATGTTATGCATCTATTACCTCGTCTCCACTTAAACAAATTTTCAGTTAGTTGGCAATTTTCTCTATTTAATTCGCATAGGGCCAACTAGTTACCAAAGTACAAGTTGTGTGTCAAATTTTAGATTGGGGAATTCCCCCCAAATGAAAGAGATCACATCAGTTCATATGGACCCAAGAAAATTTCTCAAAATATTTTCACACCATTTTTATTAACCAAACAAAAGAAAATGAGATTTTCTCAAGAAAATCATAATTTTCTTGAGAAAATTTTATTTTCTCCCCACCCAAACACACCCAGAGTTCCATGAAAAAAAACCTAACAAAAAGACGACAAAATTGACATAACTAACCTCTTCTGGATCCATGCATAAATGCAATAAATAGTGGTAATGAAAGACATCTTCATACGCTTCAACCAGAGCGTCAAACTTCTTCCAATAAGTTTGCTTCAAACAATTTAAGCTCTCATTACTCATTAGCTCCAGGAAGTGCCATTTAATTGCTCGTACTTATTTGGATCATCTGCAAAATTGTGTTACATTACACTTTCATGGATAGCATTTATAGAGCTCCACTTATTTAAGTAGCAGTCACCATGTAAAATCAAGATCCCCAAATGACATACTTCATAAATTAATCATTCATAGAAAGGAAAGTCATACAAAATTAAAATATAAACTACTCTAACACAAAACTGTAAAAAGTTTTTGATTCCCAAATCCGCTAGAAATCCGCACATGTCGGAGAATCAACCCTAGAACAACTAGTAAATTGGATAAGCATAATCAGCCCTTAATTTTGATATGGTTTTATAGCTTCAGAAACCACCGAAAGAAAAGGACCATTGATCAGATAATTAGATCGAACCATTGGCTCCCAAGTGCACAAGATTGATAAACAATCAAGAGGACAACTAGAAGTAAAGAGCATACAGCCATTGCAAAGTTAGAGCTAATTATACCTATCAGAATTCATGTATACTACATGAAAATTTTAGAAATAAATTGAGCTAAAAAGCCTAAATCAAAAGGCAAATAATAAAGAGCGCAAATGCACACCATAAAAGAAGTTTTGTTTTTTAAAAGAAGATTTTCGGTGCCAGTTTTACATGTACATTTGGTGACTAAAACACTCCAGTAGCTAAAATTTTAATCACTGAAAGTTACATTTCTTGTTGTGATTAAAGGCGGCACCTGCTGTGTATGTCTTCCAAATTCTAATTTTACCATATAATACGCATAACTAACAATGTATTATACAAGATTAATGTACTTCACCAGCTCTACAATTGTCATTCTTACAGTTTGAGTATGGGGAATACAGTTGAAGAAATGAAAAGCAAAATCAAGTATGACCCTTTTGCTAATTTTGTTGAAACAATAAATTTGAAATTCTAGGAGCAAACACCAAAAGTGAGTTATGGCTTTCAACGGTAGAAACAAATTGAACAACTAAAATTTGAAGCTTCTTCATTGATGTCAGAACCTTCACAGGAAGGATGTACATCTCTACTCAACGAGATCAGAAAATTTTGCCAGTATGTACAATGTTTTTTGGAAAATAACAACAGTATAATTAGACGTAAAAGAAATATCATATACCAAAATTCTGCAGAGAGAAGAAAGTACTGTAATTTAAAATGGAAAAGAGAAAGCAAAGCTGTATGTAATCTCTTTCAAGATTTACACAGATACAACGCCCATGTTTGTCAATGCCTAGATTGCAAACTTCAACTGAAATAAATCTTCTCATATCTACACACTTCATTGTCATATAATAATTGGAAGAATATGAATGAAAGGTAGATAAGCATTTTGGGATAAATGTTGTCTGCCCAAATTGGAAGATAAATGTCCAAAAAGGTAAAAATCAAATTAAGAAAAAGAGAACATCATTGCATGAGTAAAGCCAACAAGGATAATCATTGCAAATAAATAAAATTGAACATCAGAAGAACAAGGAAAAAAATAAATTGAAGCCTTTGGAAAATGCAGAACATAATTAGATTGTATTGTTTCAAATAAATTAGTCTTATGAAGTTCATCCAAGGAGTGATGACTTGAGATTGTTTATACTCAATACTAATATTACGTGCATAGACGACTTTATCTAGGAGAAAGTTTCCCACCGGAGCTTGAATCCTATCTGCACATAGTAGCCTATTAATTGCATAAACCAAGAACATCAAATAAAAGCCTCATATTCACATTAAACAAATTCAAATTCAGGTGTGTATAATATTAATCAATGAAAAAGGGAACAGAAGAGAATGGTGAAGAAAAAGAAGAAAAAGAACTACATGCCACATATCTAACCATCTAAAAAATAAATAAATTTTTCTGTGATATGCGTCCATACCAATACAAAAATCTGTTAGCAGTTAGCACTTAGCAACAACATAAATTTACACACAATGCATTCGCTCAATTCATGAGAAAAGCTCTGTTTACCATTTTTGCCTTGCGATTACTAAATTGCCACCTCAATCCTTTTGAACTGTCTATAAAATAATCTGCATAGATCAACCCATTCCTAATCCAAGTCCATCGCAATATATGTGAGTATAGTCATTCACATCCAGAGACTTG
This sequence comes from Tinospora cordifolia, assembly GCA_030144865.1. NCBI lineage: Eukaryota > Viridiplantae > Streptophyta > Magnoliopsida > Ranunculales > Menispermaceae > Tinospora > Tinospora cordifolia. The sequence continues at coordinate 6,896 of JAJIYU010018802.1, forward strand.
CAATAGTTCATCTTCAGAACCAACACTAGACCAAGCACATGTGGAAGAATTTCTCATGTCCATGGCCCTAATCAATGCCTTAACTTTTTCTAGTTTGTTCCAACTTTCCACTGCAGCATACATATTAGCAATCAAGACATATAATCCTAACTTCTCAGGTCTCATCTCCAACAATTTATCGGCTGCCCATTCACCAATTCTTCTGTTTTTGTTAATCCTGCATGCTTCTATAATAGATGCCCAAATCGCGGGGCTCTGCTCAATGTCAAATGGCATCTCCATGATAACATGCACAGCTTGGTTTAGCAAACCAGCTCTGCAAAAGAGATCCACCATGCAAGCATAGTGCTCAACTCGAGGCCTTATGTGGTATACGCTTTCCATTTTCTCAAATAGCTTTCGGCCATCAGACACAAGCCTTGAATGACTACAAGCTGATAGGACAGAAACCATAGTTATATCATCTGGCTCAATCCCCAGCTGATACATCTCCTCGAAAAGCTTCAATGCAATGTGTCCCCCCCTTTGCATACCATATCCAGCAAGCAAAGAAGTGTAAGTTATTTTGTCTTTCTTGCCCATATAATCAAATACTCTCTGAGCTTCCAACATTTTTCCAGATTTTGAGTATAGATCCACCAGACAATTACAGAGTAATAAACAATCAACAAAGCATTTGTGCTTCAAAATATGACAATGTAGCTCTCTACCATGTTGAAGGTTGGCCAATCGTGCACAGAGACGAAGAATGCTCACAATTGTCACATAATTTGGTTCAAAACCAAAAGATAACATCTCTCTGAAAATGGACGAGGCTTCCTCAAATTGATGCAAGTAGGTATAGCCCGCAACCATCGAGTTCCAAGTAATTAGACTCTTTGTCTTCATGGATCGAAATAATGTGTATGCATGCCTAAGGCCCTTGCAACTTGAATACATGGTAATCAATGCGTTTTTTACATTCTCAACTTCATCATAGCATTCACGAATCACGGAACCATGGATCTCTTTCCCCAGTTTTCCAAGTCCTACTCGTGAACACACAGCCAAGCCAATCACCATTGTAACTGAATCTAAAGAGATTCCATTACTTTTCATTTGTGAAATCAAACCAAGCACCCCTTCGTAGTTACCCATTCGGAGACACCCTCCTGCTATTATATTTCCCGTGACAACATTCAGTTGAACATTCTTCCCCCACATCCTGTCAAACAACTCAAATGCTTCATCCCACATGCCATTAGAAGCATACCCAGAGATCATTGAGTTCCAGGAAACAACATCCTTCACAGGCATTTTCTCAAACAGGCTACGAGCAACATTAAGCTCACCACACTTGAAATACATGGACACCAACGAATTTTGCACAAAAGTGCACCATTGGAGGCATCTGTAATCAATGGAACTGTGCACCTTCATCCCAAAATTGAGATCAACTTGATGACCACAAGCCTTGAGAACTGAAGGGTACGTGAAATTATCAGGTTTAATTCCCATATCAACCATTTGATCATAAGCACAAAGTACCTCCTTATAAGAACCATGTCTAACATATGCTGACATCAAAATATTCCATGGAACAGCATGCCCAAGATTTGAATTCTCGGTGATGAAACGTGCTTCATCAAAGACCCCACACGAAGAATATAGGCCAACAAGCTTTGGAACCACAATCGGGTTTTGTTCATGCCCCAAAACAATGACATGGGCATGGAGTAATCTACCACATCCCAACAATTTAAGCTTCGTACAAGATGAGATAAGCGTGGGAACGGCATAGAGGGTAAATAAAGAAAGAAACAACAACTTTTGCTGTTGTCGTTGTTGTAGTAGTAGAGAGTAACTCTTAAAGGCGTTACACACATCGCCTTCTCTAGCAAAGTTCCTGACCGATTGGAGAAGGTAATGTGCAAGAAATTCATCAACTTCTGCACAATCACAAAATAAAGGAGAATTTTTGAGTTCAAATGAAGCTAATCCTGTGGTTTTTCTTTGTTTCCATGATCTGGGAATATACTTTTGAAATTGAGAAAGGCTTAGTTGAAGACGAGGGAATGAGGAAAGCATAAAAGTAGCGTCTTTTTCACTTGCTTCTGCACTGACATTATTACAATTCCTTTTGGTACAGCTAGTAACAGAAGCAAGGTATTATTGGCACCTTCAGCATCTGAACTATCTACGCGATTGTAGTGTATCAGTTATAACACCTCAAATTGAAACTGAGTTCAGATTAGCAGTAAAAGACTGAAGGGAGGAAAAATCCTTACAAGTGAATTTCTGTATAGCACACGACGAAGCGCATCAAGATTACATCTTTTCATGAAAATTTGTCGAACAGAGAATCAAAGAACATCAAGTTCGAACGATTTCAGGTGACTTGAGAAGTTGTATAAGATTTTATGAACACCCAGAAACCGAAGAAAACCCCACTGGAACGGTGATTGAAAAAAATGAGGGACAATTTTAGCAAAATGAGAAGGGCTGGAGGTGCGGGGAATCGAACCCCGTGCCTCTCGCATGCGAAGCGAGCGCTCTACCATATGAGCTACACCCCCATCTTGTTATGCACGTGGCTGTAATATTTTATTTAATTGTAATAAGATAAATTAATTTCTTTCTACTAACATTAAATGGTTATGTGAGAGATACTCTATATTGTTAACGTCCCACATAATTTTAAAAAAACCACTTAGAATGAACATACCTAATTAGCCTAATGTTTCTAAATGTGCTCTATCAACCCTATTGAAAAATATCTCATTGTTTAGTTGGTATGTTTGGTGCTAGTGACGTGCCTTGTGTTAAATTAGCATTTTTTCTAAAAATTATACTAACCATAGAAAAACCATTATGTATGTATCCTCTTTTGAAAATTTTAAAACTAGTGGTCAAAAATAAAATCTTACTCGATTGAAATCTTTTTAAAACCTTTTCATGATATGTTTTTAAAAATAAACATGTGAGAGATATTCTTTCTATCTTTTTGGAAGGTTGTCAGTTTTTCAATTAAGATTCTTTTCAAAAATGGAACATGTTGAAAAAAGAAATTGGTTCTCTTTAAAAAAAAACAAAAACTGATTTTTTAGAAAATGGTATATGGATTTATTTTAAAATAGAAACATAAATCTTTCTTCAATATTTTTTTTAGAAATGGCAGGACGAGTTTCTATAATGAAGGTTTTTATTCTGTACATTTTGATGAGAATCCAGAGGCAACAGAAAGAAGTGCGAGAATCCCACTACACTTAGAAAGATGCAGCATTCTGAAAATCTGTCAAGATAGGGAACTTTGTTCACAATATCGCGACACTACATTGTTCACAGTCTGCCCAAAAAAAGCTTCCTACTTTAGAAAGGATCTAGCCCATAAGTGCCTAAATATAAAGGCATCCAAAGCATTGTTCATCATTCAAAGCTACAAAGAAACTGTTGTTTATATAAGTGTGATCTATTGTATTGAGTGCTAAATTCTTTATTTCATTTCTTGTTTTATTGAGTGATTATGAGGCTATGTGGATGGTGCTGTAAACTCTATCCAAATGTTGAAATCAGCAAGGCAGTCGTGACTGTCTTTGGTAAAGTGTTGCTACAAGGTGTTCTTGTTGAGAGTAATGCATCTTACAAATTATAGTGGAATCTTTGATTTAGATAAGGCCCCATAGACATAGGCATTTGGCTGAACTACGCAACCAACTTCTCTATGTTATTTACTTTATGCATTACTTGTTTACTTATTTATTGATTGATTAATGTGACTCTAGTAATTTTAGACCTTTTTTTCTTTTCGAGTCAGAATTTGTTGCATCGATTAACTGTATGGTTCAAAAAAAAAAAGAAAAGCTTGAAAACACACCACAGGACTAAAATTAGTATAAAAAGAATAAAAAATTCAATTCAAAAATTTATTTATTTTCGTGAAAAATAGGGTTATGAAAATTAATTTCTTTTACTAATTTTGTTATTTTCTCTCAAACAAATAAAGCATAATTTTTTTCCTATTGAAAAATAGCCAGATTGATATGCTATTAGGGATGTAGTTACAATCTTTGCAGGTGTAATTTATTTTATTAGACGACATTAAAAATTAACACCCAATCAACCATATCTCAAAATTTAGCTATGCAGCAATAACGGAGATGATTTGCACAAGCATTAAGAAA
>JAJIYU010018803.1:0-11045 GCA_030144865.1 Tinospora cordifolia
TAAGACACCCTATCTTTAAAAATTAGGAAGGGCAAGAGCCTAATACAAAGTAATGCATCCAAATATAGTTTTGGGCGTATCTCATTAGTGGGTAAGTATGAAGTGGCAAACTATTACAAAAGGTTGATAATGCTAGAGCTTCTTTTACATAAAGACAACTTTAAGTTTGCGAGCATCTGCCTCGAGTCCAAGTAACAACTCCATTCAAGATTTGTGACTTACATAATCTTACCAGTCTCAACCCTGTCTTTTTATCTAAGCAGAATTCATTATCACCAAGTAGGGTTCGTTGGGTTGACCAGATTGCTGTATGAGAACAACACAGTGAAGCAGACCATTGACGACGTCAGAGAAAAACATAGATGCAAACTCCTCATTCTAAAAATGTCTCCAATGTCCAAATATTTGAAATTTCATCGATACACATTGTTTAAAGAACATTTTGTTTTTCTTCTTTCGCCGAGGCTTTTTGTAGCCTTTAAATCAAGAGGAAAAACGTCCAAGGCGAGGAAATAAGCCTTAAGTAGCCACATGGAGTTACAACATCAATTCAATTTTTTTTTTTCTTTTCTCTTCGCAAAGAAGGAAAAAAAATATATAAGAGAAGAGGGAAGGCTGCGCTATCTTGTTCGTGATCAAAATCTGAAGTCAGGATCAACATCCATTGCCCATGCAAATTTTGCTAGAAGTGACTTATTAAATATCTGTCATTGATAAAGAAACAGGATCAGTAACCAAGTTGGAGAAACACATTTACATACATAGGGTTAACAGCCTTAAAATAACATAAGTTTTACCTTCTCGATTGGGACTTCATGCCGTTTGCACCAAGCAACTGATATCCTAGGATCAAGATAGTTGATCTTCGACGTGCCAAGAGCCACAGTCTTCAGATCTTCTTTGGTCTTCATGTCACGCTCCATTTTCTCAATCTTCGCATTTGTCTGAGCAATTTTTTTCTCTAACCTGTACATCAATAAAACACAATAAGTGTGGATGGTGAACAAATTGGACATATATGGCAGATTCGAGGAAGGGCACATGTCTCCATACGATTCAGGGTTCAAGTTTTTCTTTGGCTTTCCATCAGCATCCTTCAATGGTGGCTTCCCTTTCTTCGCTCTAGCAAGATCGGTTTTGAGTCCATCCAGAACAGCCTGCACAAACAATGAAGATGATAGTTCATACCAAGCAAAATAGGCACCATGATCCCATCATGTATAACACCACACAGAACATTTGCAAAATAACCTGAAAAAGAAATAAAAAGGCTTTTACCTTCAACTCGTCCATTTTCTCGCTCAACCTTGTCATTTGTGCAGTGTGGGACTTTGAGACACTTCGTTGATGATTGCATATTATTGCAACCTGGATAATACAGGTATAGTAAAATGAATAACAAAAGGTTCATAGCCATGGGAATTTGTTACAGGGGAATCGTCGTTACCTCTTTGTTAGCATGCTGATACACAACAATTTTTTCAGCGACATCCCCACCTTTAGTACCCTTGTTCAGCTGCACCATTATAGTAGTATGAGATTGTAGCAATTCTAAGCAAAAAAACATAACAGCATTAACACAAACAAAAATGAAAATATGCAGTCAAATACCCTCAATACACAAAAGAATTCCCTCCAGACCCGTTCAGCCAAACCAAAAATATGTTTCTTACTGTCAACAACATCCTAACCATTTAGATAGTCTAATTTCACAGTATGAGCTTACCTTCTACTGTAAATGCCAAAAAGGCAAAACAAGAATGCAACATCAGCCAAAAAATTGATTACAACCACATTAGAGAACCAAAACTGGACTGCACAACTGCTCAAGTCAACTCAACTCAACTGTCCTTTTACACATTGGACTGTGCTACATACCATTTTTTTGTAATACACATATTAATGCTGCCATGTTATGGTTCTTGTCACAAAAAAATAAGAATAAAAATAAAAATAAAATAAAAATGTACAATGGCTTATGCCATTACAAACTTCTTAAAGTCACAGCACCTTAAATGCTTCATGCTCATATCAAATGCCAAAGGCAACTGTATTGTTACAATCTAGACTAGGGGGAGCATCCGTGAGGAAGTAATATGCCTTATCTGTTTTAGCAAAGCCCACTTTATATAGTAGAAGCTATACAACACAACTCTATCTAATAATGCAATACAGTTATTACATCAAAGGGTCATGAAGAGATGAGCAAGAAAAATAATTTAAGAAGCTTCCCTCCTCAGAGATACTGTGTTTTATCTTACCATCTCATCCAAAGTGATGGATGCATTGTATGTACGAAACACCTTAGCAGTGAGCCCAGGCATGAGCTCTTTCAGGTGCGCATTCAGTTTATTTGTATCCAACTTATCAAAAAGATCTTCTCCATCCTTTTTTCCTAAAGAAAATGAAGATACACATAATAAGGCAACAAAGCTAACCACCTATGCAAAGAACTGGGGAAGTGTTCTGAACGAGGGTCAAAGAATAATAAAAATAACATAAAACAGATGCTAGCAATAGTCACCAAACTCACCAGTTTTAAATTGACCTATTGCTTTGTAGACAGGAAGCTCAACATCTACAGTGTTAAAGTATCTAATGGAATCTTTACCAAGGAAATCAAACTGTGTAACAAGAAAACCAAAAGTCAAAATACATCACCTGCAAAAGATGATCAGAAAGAAGTGAATTATCAAAAATCATGAACTTGTACGGCACTCTACCTGTAACTTGTTTGGTGGTACTAATGCAACATTTTCCACTTTCAGTGTACAACAACCAACTGTATCAGCCTCATCATCATCCTGGCAAGGGTAATCGATTTAGAAAATAGATCAAAGAAACAAACAAGCAATGTGAATAACTCGATAGAACATTTAAGCAACTGCACAAAAAAGCTTTGACTTCATAACTAAATAGAAACTTAACATTCTTAAGATTCCCCAAGACCAGTATTCTTTTCAAAATGGATCTAAGTAAGACAATGTAGGAAGTAACTCAAACATTGAATGATACACACAACATGAAATAGAACAAAAGGGCCAAAATGGCCAAAATGATGCTATATCCAAAGTCCCCACGTAAGTCAACGAACAGATTACCTTTTCGTTGCCTGCCCTGAGAGCCAATTTATCAATAAGGTATGTAGCAACTGCTATTTGTCGCTTCATAAGATCTTTATGTACAAAATCTTTTGTGTAGTTTGCTCTAATATTATGGATATAGTCCTGCATTTAAAGCAGTAAGCAGTAGCTATTAATAACAAGAACAACTACAGCCAATTCTGATTAGCAATAACCAGAACAAAGATTAAAAGTTAATGAGTTGTGTTGACACTTGACGCTTATTACCTTCAATAGCCTTGCCTTCTCATATTTCTCCTTGTCACTTTGCCCTTTCAAAGAGCTGCTCGCTGCCAAGAAGACATACTTAAATTCTTTTGAATTTATAGGGTCATTCCAAAAAGCTAACCATGTAACAGTATTATCATGCTTCACTTCTTTCCACCTGCAAAAGCATCCCAATTGATTCAGGACATTAAAGACAAGAAACTTTTAATCCTCCAATTAAGACCCCAAAAAAAAAAAATGTAACTGCAATATCCATGCCAGAGAACCTTTCACCAGGAATTGGACATTCAGGAATTGGAGCATCTTTTCCAATGTTTATTGTGATATCACCTGGGCAAATACGTTTTTTCAGCTTTCCCATCTGGAATTTCAGGAACCAATGTTCAAAGAAAATTGAGATAGATGAGTAATTCATTACCACAAAACATGTCTTACAAAGCCTAAGCTTTTACTCATGACAACTTTCAAATATGTACACATTTGCACAACATCATTAACAAACCTTAGGGTGCTCTCCACGGCCACGGAACAACCCAGGTGGTTCAACTCTGAAGTTTCCAACCTGAGGTTGAGACATAATAAAGCAAAAGTCAGCAAAAATTGCTTGAAAGTTTAAGCAAACATGCTAAATGAGAACTATAATTGAAATGTAAAAGAAATTGTATGCACCAAAGCAAATTGGAATAGCAGTAGATTGAGAAGATATATTAAGCCACTGAACTTAAAATTGGGTACAATTCAATAATACAGCTAAAAGCTGTAGATTGGAAAGGGAAAAGTTAAGCCATCATTACCAAAAAGCTACAAAAGGATATTAAAGGAACTAGACAAGCCAAATTTTCCTGCAGTGAAAGTTTAAAATGGGCAAATGATATGACACAGTTTTGTATGAAATACAATTTATTGTTCTACTTGTAACCAATGAGAGACCATTACCAAATAAAGGTAGTACTTTTTAATCAAGGAGAAGAGCCATGTGCATGAAAGCAACAAAACTTGATCCAATTAATCCTTGAAATTAAGTGAAAGCAAAACTCCTAAACTGTCTGTTGTGTCCTTTCTAACAAACAGAATTACAACTTGGAACATACTGAAGGGATATATAGTGTAAAAGCAGATTGCATGTAGAATGTAAGTAACAAAAAAGAAAAAAGTAGGAAATCCTATTTTAAACAGATATGCAAGTAAGCATATATGCAATCCACAAACGTGCCATTAAGTTATAGAAGATCATCTACACACAAAACTTGCATTCTGAAAACTAAAGATTAAAAAAAAGGCCATCCTCAAAAACAAGTTTTCACAGGTAACCTTCTCTTTGACGCCATCAACAATGGCCCACATATATTTCTCCTCTTGCTTTAGTTTTTCCTCTTTCAAGGCCTTTTTCTCCTGCAGAATTGCATAATTAACAAGAAGCAAAAATTGAATTAGACTAAATCCTTTTTCATGAAATGCGTTAATAGATGACATGTCAACTTTACCATACTAGCATTGGTTTGGTATCTGGAATTGACAATTGCAAGATTGTATTCAATTCAAAGTCACAGCAAAAATAAACAAATCTGTGACGCAAGACTTATAGACACAGCAAAAATACAGGAATGCATTTTTGGATCATAAGAAATTGACGCAGCATTTGAAGTTTAATCAAGCAGAATGTAACGTGATGCCACAACTACCAAACTCCAACTTCTAGCTGCTTTACTCGACATGAAAAGGAAATAGCCCAAACCTTATCATCAACATCATCTTTATGAGCCACACAGCTAACCTCAATGGAACACTACTAGTGCTATAATCATCGCCCAATGACCTAGAACTATACTAACTCTGACTTTAAATATTGGCATAAGACATCCATGCTGTAAATTTCTCATTGCCAATACCTCACTTAAATCAGTATGACAGCTGAGTCCTTGATCCATGACCTACCTCAGTAAAAATTATAAATACTGAGAGGCAAATTAACTTACATCAGTACTCATTTGCTTTTTCTTCTCCTTCTCATTCTGGTGCCAGTCATAAATTGGGGTGAAATCGCAAAGCTCAAATTTCTTAATTACATGATTTTTCCCTAGTATCTGTCTCCAGTCATTCATGAAGTTCTCAATAAATTTTGGCTTTGTTGCATAATCTGTGTCTTTCATGACTGCAAACATTGTTGCAACCTGCAACATGGAAAAGTTAACAACATATTTGAGCAGCTATTAACATGTAACGAGTAAAGATATCATCTCCACTTTATGTTGCAAAGATAGACAAACAGAAAGATATGCTTAGATGCAAGTGGATATTAACTGATCTACCTCCTCTTGTTCAGGTGTTAGATCAACTGGCTGTCCATTGTAGAGCATTTTCACACCATGAGGCTTGTATGGAGGGGGGAAAATAACACCATTGTGCACCAAGGTAGTCCATTTCTGCCCTTCTCCAGAACCAGGTGGCACTTTCATGGATTTAGAATACTTAGAATTCTTCATAACTTTCTTCGACTTCTTGTTTGTTTTACTGATTGTAGAAATGATGGTTTTGGATGTTGTTTTCTTTATAGCTGACAATTTATTATCTGATGTAGGTGGTTTCTTCATTCTCTGGCTAATAGGTACATGGTCATCGTCATCTGTCTTTGGTTCAGCTTTGATAGATACTTGCTTAACTTTGGTAGCAACAGACCCATCCAAAAGCTTTGGTTTCTTCACTGAGGCTTGACTTGAACTATTTATGTCACTTAGGGGTCTTTTATTTAAAACTTTAGACTTCATCATTAAATTATTCTTGCTGGAACCATTTTGAGGGAATCTAGAGGCTAAAGGCTTCTCCTCATCAGAGTCAACAGGCCTTTTAACCAGTGATGCCCCACTAGACTTGACATGGAACTTTGATGATAATGGAACCTCATCCTCTGAGTCTTCAGAAGATTTCTTAATGTTGATCTTCAATTTTTCAGACCCCGACGAGCCTGGAACAGATGACTTAAGACCCTTTGAAGCAGAGGTAGAGACACTTTTAGCTGATGCAGCAGAAAGTCTGAGACTCAATGGCTTATCATCATCAGAGTCCTCTGAATCAGCAACTGCCGCAGCAGAAGGCTTGTTCAAAGGTTTCTTCTCTGTATCACTAATTCTGGAGCTTTCTCCTATTGATTGGCTTGACTTTTCAGCCACTGCAGGCGGCACCTTTAAATTAGTTACAGATGACTTTACAGTTGATGCATTACTAGATGAAACGGCATTCCCCTTTAGTGAACTTGAGCTTCGACGAATAGGAGAAGGTGCCCCAGGAACGTGTCTCTGGGATGACCCAGCATGTCTTGGAGAAGTTAAGTTGTTTATTTCTGATTTAAGTTGGTTTTGCTTAGGTTTTGACTTATTTCTTTTGAAGATTGTAGGCCCCTCATCATCATCATCACAGTCACCTAGAAATTTTGGTTTAATGCAAGCATCGACAGCCATTCTTCCACTAAGTACAGTGTTCACATGAAATCACAGTGTCACACAATTCCCTGCAAGATGTACACAACCAGAGCCTAAAAATATCAGAACAACTAGACTAAATACCATGCACAATACTGTTAAATCATTGAACTAAAAGGAGATGACAACAGCAAGGATGGATGCTAACAATAATGAAAATATGCAGTTATAACAGAAGCTTAAGATTACAAAATAATCATGAAGAATTTGAGCTCGATATTGCACAAACTAGGAAATTAAATCAAATAAGAAAATCGCACCTCATGACTTGTAGGATAATGAGAAGAGGATAACAAGTTGGCCATTAGAAACTAACCTAAGCCCAATTAGAATCCAAAGCAAAATAATCACACAAGACAAATGTGCAAAGTTATGAACTATTCTTAAGAAAGGGAAGGACAGGGGAAAGAAAGGAGACAATAATCACAAGGAAACTTTGAGCATCTTTTTTTGTTGTGGTTCCCTTTGCTCTAAATCTATAATTGTTGAATAAATAAGAAACAATAAGGACAAAAAATAGTGAAAGGAACAAATGAAGACAACGTTAAAGAGCTTCAAGAGTTGCAGCAACTAATGCAATTTTTTACAAAAAATAAAAGAAAGAAGAAAGAGAGAGTAAAGATGGTTAGAGACCACATGCTCCACAAGAGATATGAGACTTCACCATCTACTTTGTTCTATGGTTTTAGTGGGAGAGAACTCTAGCATTCAATTGCTTTAAACCTTAACGTGCCAAAATTGCAATTAGCTTGCAACTAGCATCAGTGCACATCATTTTTTTAGGAGTGGCAACCTTTCAAAAATTGGGCTGAATATGGAAAAGATCTTTTTCTCATTCTCTTATTGATTTCTTTCTTTCTCTCTCTCTCTCTTTTTTTTTTTTTTTGGGTTAGCTTATTCCTCTTCTTTGTTATTCAGCATATTGGCATAAAAGTTGTAATTTTTAAATCAAAAAACCTACTTTAGCACTGCATATTTTTGAAAAAACATATAGGCATGAACAAAACTGGGCCAAGTATGGATGTGCAATATGTGTGTTTGTATGGGTATTTTTCACCCATACACATTCATTTTCAATTCTTTGTCACCCCTTTCTTTTTTGCCCTTTTCATTTTCTAGCAAAAGCTAGGAATTGCTCACCAAAAGCCTCAAGCTGATTAGTCTGTACTTTTGAAGTTTTCGAGCTCTGATATCTCATCAGGCTCTTTATTATCAATATATTAGTTTCTTTTCAAAAAAAAAAAAAAAAAAAAAGCCTCAAGCTGATTAGTTGGTAATGTACTAAAAACACAAACTCTAAATGACAAAAGAAATTAATTAAAAATAAAAAATAAACCCTAAAGCAGGAGAATGCTTTGAACTTGTACACTTTGCTTCTTCGAGATCCATACAACTGCACCAAAGCCAATGTTAAAAACATAATCAAAAGTGCTCTTGCAATCATCACAACTTCCACTCCAATTATTTTAACCAACAATGTACCACATATTGCCCTCCTCCCTGCATATGATTCGTGCACTTCAAAAATCTAACTTAATGTTTGACATCTTCTATTAAGTTAAGCTTAGAATAATGCCAAGTGTATGTTTGAGATTCAAAGGAGTGAAAAATTCTCAGTTTTCAAAGCCTGCGTAAAAATGTCGGCCACATGATCATGAGTTTGACAAGACTTGATCATAATCATCGTTCTTACTAACTCTCTATCAAATGATACTTGATCTTAATATGCTTACTTTGCCATGAAAATCTGAATATTTGGCAAGAGCAATGGTGAATTTGTTATCTCAAAAACAAAATTTTCGCTTCAGCTGGAACTTGCTTGAGCTGTTATAACATCCACTTCAACCAAAGTGCTTGATAACATACTAGTTGCTAAACACAAATATTTTGCTTTGACAGAAGAAAGAATTGGACTTCTACTAAGACCAACTTCTCTCATACCAATTTGTTGGAAGCTCGACAAAACCCTTATATGACTTCTTCTGTTTCTTACTAAAAGAGAAATATTATCAATTGTGATTCAAATGTATATACAAAGAATTTCTTTTTTGACATTTCCTATAGAAGGGAATCGTTTCCTGAGACAAGACTCTAAAAACGTTCAATACTCAATTGATTCAATCACTACTGCATAAGAATTTCAGAATTCATAGTGAACACGAAAGTCTAAGCAAATATAAATATATACATTACAGAAAAAGAAAACTTGAACTTTGCCTTGTGTACTTGAGATTACACCAAAGCCAATGTTGAAAACATAAACCAAAGTGTTATTGTGATCAACCAAACCAAATTCCCAAATGAATCATTTTTTTAATATAGGTAACTCTCTAACATGATTCTTATCACACCCCAATTTTCAGCTCCAAACCATGCCACTCACCAAGGGGAAATACAGTAAATTTTCTTTTTCAAACTCTATGCCCAAGTCTCATCAATAATTTGATTTAAAAAAAAAACATTTGAGGGCTTTTTTTTTTTACAATTAAATAGAGTGACTCGACTAACTAGTCCCTGTGAGGCAATCCTATATGGTTCATGCGTCCTCCCGTGTCTCAAAAATCATGTGCGTGAGTGTTCTTTGTTCCAGTTTCTGTTTCAAAAAATAAAAATAAAAAAATAGTGTGACTCAAGAAATGATTTCAGAAAACAAATCATAAAATTTACTTAAATCTAGTAAAAATTTGAGGTGTTTGAAATCACATTTGATTATTGAAATAAAATAGTAAAATTGAAATCTAACTCATTTCAATCACTTTAAAAACAACCTTAATTCAAACCGTTGCTATATCTCTCGAATTGTAACTCAAGATCCATTTTCATAAATTTTCTCTAAAAGAGGACTCAGCATCCTCCCCAAGGAATGTCCAGTTGCTCAAGTCCTCCACCTACCAAAATTTTGTTATAATTTTATATGACCCTTCTGTGAAGGTTGCCTAACATAATGAATCTCATGCAAGAAAATAAATTTTCATCCAACCAAGGTTGTTTAAATGAATTCATAAATGATCCAAGATGTGAATAATAACTACACATAATGCATCTCATGCAAGAAAACAAATTCTCATGCAGCCAAGCATCTTCAAATGAATTCATCGATCATTCAAGATGTAAATATAAAATACTATAAGGTTCCAATAAGTCTTTGTGCACTTGAGAGGACTTATATAATTATACAACCAGACAATAAAATAAATAATTAATGAACCAAGTCTTGCGCATTATCGCTGCAACAATTCTATTTTGTTTACTTAAGAGGGACCTTTATCCCAGGTTGAGTACCCAGAAGAGTTTGGACAGAAGCTTCTAATGACCCCTAAAGTTGCAGAAACATTTGAAAAATCAACACATCATATCCCAAATCCAAAATCACATGAAAGGATTAAACCAATGCCACGGTTTTCCAAAAGTGACTGTCTTCAAATATGAACAGTTACACATTTCAGATAAATCATCAAACACATCAACAATTAACTAAAAGAATACCTGTCATCCGATCATCATCTTCAAAAGGATCGTCAGGAATCATTATCTAAATACCTCGCGGTACACAAGATGCCCTAGCAAATCACCTATAGCTAGAGCCTGTACTTAAGTGCTAAGTGCATTTTGCATCACATTTTATGACAATTGATTCACCCTTAATAACATAAGTTGGCTTTAGAAAGAACATAAAAAAGTCCTCCAATGGTAGAATGCAGCTCAAGAACATCTACCTCATCCATAAAAAAACTCTTTTTTTTTTTTTTAATTACTTCTAAGAGTCGATAATCAATAACCTCGTTCACAATAACTATTTTTTCCTTTTTCTTTTCAGGGGAATTAAGGTAAATTCAGTTGCATTCATTAAGTACCACTAATATCAATATGAATTGATCTTCGTCAAGGGTAGGAACTATACCATACGAAGAGGAGGCATTAAACGCGAGCCACTTCTCGCTCACGCAAGCGTTAATGGCTTTAGCTTCAACAATCAACAGTAGCTACAATTAGGTCGGCGCGCAACGCCAAGAGCTCGAATGCAGCGATAGGAAAAGTCGTGGGTCTGAGTATCCCGCAAGGGGTAGCCAAATCTAGGGCACAAAATCTGCAACCGATGCACCAAATCTAGGGCACGAGATCTTCAATTGAAGGAGGAGATTGAGAGATGAAGATTGTGAGAAACAGAAAGAGAAAAAGAGAGGAACGCAGAGAAGAAGAAGAAGAAGAAGAAGAAGAA
>JAJIYU010018804.1:0-11050 GCA_030144865.1 Tinospora cordifolia
AATAATAATAATAATAATAATAATAATAATAATAATAATAACAAATTATGTCAAATAAAAGGTCAAAATTAAAAAAAAATACATTAAACTAAAAAAATAAAACATGTTAAAATAATCCTAAGATTATATGAAAATTGTATGTCCACGTTAATACGGTGATTTTTGCGTAATAATGTAATACAATATAATGTATTACGATACTATGTAATAAGTATAATTTTGAATGCATACATTTTCAAAAATAAAATATTGTATAAAAAGAATGAAGTTAAAATACTTAGATTAATACATTGTCCTTAAAAATTAAGACTACATTTAATTTTTAGTTTGGACCACTAAAACTTAAAAAAATAGTTTTTACATTTTTCAAAGAGAAACATGTTCTATTCCGAAAGATAATTTTAAAAATTTTTAATTTTCGAATACTCCATTCAGAAGCTGAATAGTCAATATATATAATTTACACTTTTAATTTCTATTACTATTTTATAATTACTGCTACTGTGATTACGTTAATTTGAGACATTTTAAGAGATGCGATACTTTTATTTCCCGTTAAACCGAAGGGGGAAAGAACGTCGATTTCCGTTAACCGGAATGGGACCCACTACAATTGTAACCCTCATGAGCTCAAGATACCATCCTTGAATTGTCGTGAAACGTGGCTTTGACCGGGTAAAGCTTATCTCTAAACGACGCGTGGCGTAGTATGGGTAATGTTGGAATTACGCTCACAATAGGGAAAACAAAATAGGTCCGCCTTTCACACTTGAGACCGTGTGAACCCGAGAACAGACCCATACGTGTTCACATTTCACACCACGTACAACGCAACGCGGAGTTGCTGACTTTTTCTTTTATTATTATTATTTAATATATTTTGAGTTTACAAAAATTATGCGTGCAAATAGTTTAAAAAAATATATTGAATTAAATTGATGCATTTAATTCGGCAGGGCTTGGTTCCGTTCGATTTTTAATGCTGGCATTTCGGGGTACACGTGGAATTACATCATAAATTTGAATCAAACTCATAAATTATAATTTATGAAAAATATACTTACTATTTTTTAATTGCAAAATTGTATATTTTTCTTGTTTTATAGTGAAAATATATATCAGTATAAGTAAAAAAAAAGCTTAAATTTACTTCACTTCGTTTAATTTAACTTAATTGGACAGGTTAAGGTGTTATCTTTAATAAATTAATATTTTTTAAATAAAAATCAGCAGTACAAACTTATTTTCTCAACTCTACTTCACCAACAATTTTTATTTTTTATCTTTGTTCGTGTAATTTGAGTTCTTGATTCTAATTTTGTCTTTCAAAACTCTATTGTATATTAGTCTTGGCATTCACATGATTAATAGACGTTTTATCAAAAATTTTTAATTTTTTCTTGGTATATTACAGATTAGCAACACTTCAATCTCAAGAAATAAAACAAAAAAAATATATAATTTAACCTCTAAAATGGAATTCTATTTTAATAGAAGGATAAAAGGAAACTAGTTTTACTATAGAAACAAAAACAAAAACATTTATTTCAAACTTTTTCTAGTGTGTTTTGCAACCTATTTTCATATATATATTTTTTTAACAAACAAAAGATATGGGTATGTATAGTTATTTTTTATAAAACTCAAATATCTTAATTTTAGTGTAGCGCGACACTACATAAAATAAAAAGTGCTATTGCATAATGGGGAGCAAACTACAGCTATTGAAAAACTATACAATATTTGCTTTATTTTTATTTTTATTTTTATTTTTATTTTTCCTCATGTGAGAAAGCTTCTTCCCTTGGGTGGTTCAATCCAAAAACCCACTTAGCGCTTTCATTAAGGATTAGGTACCGTCCAAGGCACCTCTCTTCCTAAACCAAAGGAATGTCTCTTTCAGATGAGGCCACCTTGCATGGGCAAGAATCCGACTTGACTCCCTCATCATACAAAGCTTTCTATTGGCTTCCTCTTGTTTTGAGGAGGTTCTTCCTCACATCACTAGCTATTCAAATTTTTAACTAATGAATGGATCATGAGGACTAGAGGGGCCAAGTCGCTACCAAGAAATACTATTCATTTTCCTTGAAGAGCATTTTAGATAGCTTGGAAAACCTCAAAAGAGATAAGGGTTGGGACTCCCAACCTATAACAATTGCAGAACAACTCCTCGATTCCAAAAACATGCTCCAAAAGGATAATCATAAACCATTGACCTCAAAGACAAAAATAATTCTTATAGAAGGTCGAGTGAATTGCATTCTAGAAAGAAAATTTAGATGTCATCGAATGGTTTTTTGAAGTAGTATTTAGCCAAAGTCATGTCCAATATAAGCATCACACATATAATTTTCGTAAATATCCAACAACGTTCTTCTAGTAATGGCATGAATTTATCCTTGAGTTTTTTGTACATATATACTTTTAATACATACTTACATAGATTTGCACCTATTAAAAATTTTTAGTTACAACGATTTTCTAGTTTGTCGAGGAATTATGATACTACATATTATGAATTTAAGTTATATATAAAACTTAAAAGAAATTTAAATTTAAATTATGGTATTACTTGACCCATAATATGATGTGTGGTCTCATAATCTAAGATATTTTAACAATTTTTAACATAATATCAACAAGGTATATTTATATTTACATAATGTTTATTCGATATTACCCTATATTAATAGGAAAAACTATCGTTTTAAAGGAAAACTTTTAGTTTTTAAATTTATATTTTAAAATATATGTTGAGCCAAGTTTACAAATCTAGTAGTGTTGAAATTAACAAATTACAAATTATATTGAGAATTATATTTTTCTTGCTTCTTAATTCTATTATGCTAATTCCCTAACACTATATATCTATCTATCTTTATATATATATAATTTCGTAATTTGAATTCTGAACTAATTAGCTACAGCAAGAATGATGACTATGAAATTATATATAATTTCGTAATGTGAATTCTGAACTAATTAGCTACAGGAAGAATGATGACTATGAGATTAGCTAAGAGTAAGTTCAACAAATTTGTAAACCTGTAGAAGTCTAATTAAAATTTCAGAGCTAAAACCACGAGAAACACACACATAAAGGGTGAAATTGAATCATAGATACCTGAAAATTATAATAAAGGAGCTGCATGCATACATACACACATACATGAATAACACATATACATAATTTATATGTACACTTGTATCCATGCTCATGTATACGTTGACGAAGATCATCCGAAGATCAAGAATGCCCTGAAAACCACTGAATGCTTGAAATGCAAGAACCTTAGAAGTTGGTGCATTCAAAGGTCATATATATATATCCATATATATCGATATATAAAAAGTTTATTGGATTGCGTGGAGAATGAGAAAGGGAGGTCTTCACACGTCACCTCCACGGATGAGACAAGAAAGGCCCCATCGTACATAGCGGCCCACCAGACGATCATGGATATACTCGTGGCGTTTCTTTAGTTAGCAAAGCGGGACCCACACGTCTGGGACGCGGATCAGATGGCGTGAACCGACATCATTCTCTCGTCTATGATTGCCCACGTGGATTTTAGAGAAAATAAAGTTCAGAACCGCCGTCGAGATTGAAAGGTCGGTGAGAAGGCGGTGGGATTTTATCACTTTGGCCATTGATTTTTCACAAAACTTCTTTATCATCACCAAGTAAAGCTATATGAATAATACTTTGCTTATTTCTCTATGACGGTGAAGTCCACTGATAAGATAATTACGGTACCCTAAACAAAATTAGTGTTTAAGTCATGTTTCCAGTCATCTTTAAACTTTAGCCCTAATGTAATTTCTGTGAAAATATTTATAGTATGCATAACCACAATATATCAATGTCTTTATGTCTATTTTAAAACCAATAAAAAAATTTAAAAAAATGGAAAGAAAAAGAGAAAACGTCATATACATTTAAAAAAAAAATATTGTCAAATATTTTATTAAAATTAGTGTCTCACACAAAAATTAAATAAACTATAACACAAGCAGAAAAAGATGCTATCTTGCCTTGTTATTTTTGCACGTTTGTAAGGAAAATAAAATAATGTACCTTCAGCTAAGTTACTTTAACACTATTACCTAGGATTGAGCAATTAGGGGGCTTTCGCTTTCATTTCACTTCAATTATTTCACAAGAACAACACTGTAGATTTTCCCTAGTCTAATTTTTCTGATAGAAATTTAACTTCATTTTTCCATCCAATTCTTCCCTGTCTCTTCCATTGTGATTTCACTTCCCTACATGTACTCTATACAACAAGAAATAATTCTACAAACGCAGCATCCATCAAATACTTAAACCCTGGATGGGCATTGAAAAATGTCTATCAGAATTTGAACTGAAAATCTGCGGACAGTAGAAACAGTACAGATTGGATACATAAAATCCTAAATATATTATGAATTTTTTTATTAAAAAAAAAAGAACTCACAATTATACGGCCTTCAATCCTCATATCCTTCTGCTCGGAAAGCCAAATCTGAATCCGTGATTTCTGCAGAAAACCAATCAAAAAAAGCCCAAAAAATAAAATCTAGTCCTACAAAGCAACCAATGGGGGCTTACGCTTTGAAGAAACCGGAAAATTAGATTCTGAAAACAGCAGAGGAATCAGAAGAAGAAAAAAAAAAAAAAATAATTAATCAAAGAAAAATGAGGAAAGTGGAAAGCGACAACTATGAATTAGAAGAGGAGTGAGATTGAAGGAGATGCATAGAACATCGTACGATGGGTTGGGTCGTAATTCTCTGAACTCTTGTAGTCGCCATGATTAACAAACAAGCTCTGCTCTTCCAAGAAGAAACTGACCAAATCAACAAGCTGTCTGAAAAATAAGACTCCGAGGGCCCGTTTGGTGAATGACATAGACTATTTTAGTGGGATGGAATAGGATAAAACAAGATATAAAAATTTTAAAAAAATATTTAAAAAATATATAAAAATAATTTTTTTTTGAGATAACTCAATCTCATAAAAAATTGATGAATTTGAGTTATTCTACACATATGAGTTAAATAAATGGGCTCAGATAATTTTTTGTCTTATTTTATATAGGCCCAAATGTCGAATTATGATAAAATTATAGAAAATAATATTATTATAAAAATATTTTCAAAAAAATTTTGTTTAACTTTCCTTTCATTATTTATACCAATATTTTTGTTTTATTTTTGTTAATACTGTATTACTGTGTGCTCATTGAAGATCTTACAATGTCTGCCGATGAAGAAGAACACTCTCTCTATGTCATAGATCTCCCATCAACTGTGGTGAAGAAGAACCTAGTTCGTGCTTGTTGTACTTAGATCTATTGCAAAGAACCAGATCAGCGAGCGAGCTTGGGCGACATCGCTACAGTTGAGGATCTAGGGTTTTAGCGAGCGAGAATAGCGACTGCAAGAGAACGATGAAGCTTACAGTGCAGAACAGGCAGGCTAAGGAGTTGATCGTGCCGTCTGTCGTGGCTCTGGTCGTGCCGTCTGCAGATCTTTCTCTCGTGAACACCGTACTGCATCTCTGTTGCATCGTTCTATTATTCAGTCTTCTTCTCTGCTCTGAATCGCCAAGATCACCAACACCGAACAAAAAAGAAGCAGCAGAACGTGGTGGTGCCTCTGCTTATTCTTGTTGTTGTAGCTCGCCACCACTACCATTGCCTCTAATTTCGATGGTGGATTTGAGTTCCGATCTAGGGGTGTGGAGCAGATTTTTCAACAGATCTTCCGGAGAGTAGAGGCTGTGGATTCCCAAAACCTTCTGGCGGCCATCGTGACAGAAGAAAAAGAAAAACAACAGCGAGTTGTCTGTGTTGGTGTAGAAAAAGAGCAACTGCTCCTCCGCTTGCAGTGTTTTGCTGTTGGAGCACCAGTGGAGTAGATCCGGCAAGCGAGATCGAAAGAGATCCAGTCCCTGCCATGTTGTTTCTAGTTGGCTTTATTATCTTGATACTCCGTGTCACTTTCAACGATTCATTCGATGCCACTTCATTGCTTGAGCACACGGTTTTACCTACAGTTTCAATGGTGGATTTGAGTTTTCGTCCAGGGGTGAAGAGCAGATTTTTCAACAAATCTTTCCCATAGTAGAGGCTGTGGATGCTCGCTGAAAAATCTGTAACTGCCATGGATGCATGGATGCACACTCACCGAAAAACTGTTACTACCATGGATCCACGCTTGCGTTCTACGATTCAAAGCTGCTTCTTTTCTTAAAATAGATATACAAATAATATATAGATAATATACGAATATTAATTATATATATATTATATACGAATAATATACACATAATATACAAATAATATACATAATATATATTAATAATATACAGTTTTTAAAATCTTTTATATTTTTTCTTGATTTTGTAGATCTTTTGCTCATAGCATCGGATAAGAACTATTGATGTTCACCGGAGTGGTGCTTGCCGGAATATTATTCGCCAGCCTGGTGCTCGCCAGAGTGATGCTCATCGGATTGTTGCTGTTCACCAGCCGAATTGGTGTTCGCTGGACTATTACTGTTTGTCAGCCGGAGTGATGCTCGCCGAACTGTTGATGTTCGCTGGCCAGAGTGGTGCTCGCTGGACAGTTGCTGTTTACCGGCTGGAGTGGTGCTCGTCGGATTGTTGCGATTCGCCGGTGGACTATTCTACTTCTTTTGATATTTTTGTAATTAATATTCGAATACTTGTATAAAGTTGAAATACTTGGTATTATTATAATATATTTTATAATATTGTATAGAAATATAAAAAACCCTAAAAATTTGTCCAATCTCGTCCCAATCCTAGATACCGAACAGGCCCTCAAGCTTTATTTCTGAATGTTATATAAACACCACTTTTAATTAGTAAAGATTTCTAAATTTACTAAATAATCTTAATTTGAGATTAACTCAAGCTATCTAATTCAAGTCTATTTAAACTCTTAATTACAATCAAATTTTAATAAAATTAATTTGACTCAAACTAAAACTCTAGTAAATAATTTAGATTACAATTCTAACATCTTCATAAGCTAGATTATCTGAATTACATTAATTTTCTTCCATAATTCAGATGTTGCACACACCCAATGCATTTTTCAACTTCAAAAATATCTTGATCTTCAAAGGCTTAGTAAACAATTCTTCAACTTGATCTTGAGACCTACAATAAATTAATTCAATCTCTTTTTATTGCACCTGATCACATAAGAAATGATATCGCATATCAATATATTTACTCCAGCCATGAGTGATTGGATTCTTTGCCAAATCAATAGCTGACACATTATCAACATAAATTGGTATAGGTCCATCAATAGACATATGAATCTATTGTAAAGATTTCTCAACCAATAGTTTGACAAGCATTGGAAGCAACAACAACATACCTGCTTCACATGTAGACAATACAACAATAGACAACTTCTTAGAAGACCACGAAAATGTAGTAGAACCATAATAAAATGCATATATAGATGTATTTTTTCTATCATCATGATGGTCACCCCAATCACTATCAAAATATCCAAAAAGGTAAGAATTAGTAGCACTAGAATAGAACAATCCATGATCAAATGTACTCTTAATATAACATAAGATACGTTTAGCTGCAATAGGATGAGATTGATTAGGTGATTCCATGAATCAACTAGTTAATCCAACTCCATATAAAATATCTGGCGGTGTGCAAGTCAAGTATCGCAAACTCCCAACAATTCGTTTGAAGTGTGTAGGATCAACTAGAGCTTCGTTAGTTTTCTTTGATAACATGGTATCATCATGCGTCTAGACGAATGATGCTTTTTCACTCGGATTTGTTGGCTGGCGATGCCAACATTCAGCTGCATAGTGACCAAATTTGTTGCAAACTTAACATTAAATTTTAGATTTATTAGTACCTCGTCCACGATCACCGCGTCCACCACCAATGCCTCGACCACTATTTGAGTGCCCGCGATCTTGGTTTTGATGACATTTTGGCCTCTGCCATGGCCTTGGCCACTACGACTATAGTTTGATTGTCCTTTATTTTGATAATTGTTGGACCTGAATTTTACTGAATTTTTATCTGTATGTGAAGAGGTTTCAGTCTTCAAAGTTGTTTCTGTAGGCTTTTCTACACTTTTTTTATCATCCGCTGCATATGAACCTATAACAAACTAGTCAACTCATCAACTGTCAACATAGATAGATCCTTAGATTCTTCAATGACAATAACCTATACTTGATTAATATAAGTTCCAATAGACTCTGCATTCTCCATCTGAATCAGTTTGAATTGACATCTCAAATTTTGGAAACGTACTTTTATGACTTTATCTGCACATTTGTAGGATTATTCTAAAATATCCCATGGTTCTTTTGTTGTAAACGCTCTCTATACCTTCTCAAAGGCAACATCATCAAGAGTTTGAAGGATAAAATATAATTTCTTTTTATCTTTTTTTTTTCTATTTTCACATACCGTATTATGTTGATTAATTGATATGTTGTCACCTGGATCAACAAACTCATTCTCTAAAATATCCAATAATTCTTGATGTTCAAATAAAGCTTTCATCTGCTTGTTTCATCTATCATACTTTATACCATAAAAAATAGGAGGGATGGTTGACTGAAACCATTATTAAGAGTCATTAACTCTTTGAAATTTGACTTATATAGGAATAACAAGGTAGAATGAATGAATGTCAAAGTAATTTGCCACCAACTGAGTAAGCAAATCTCACCAATTGAGTAAATAATTTGCTGCCAAGATTATAAGTAGAAAATAAAATAATGTGAATCTTACCAATTGAGAATTGACTTTGAAAATCTCATCTACAACTCTAAAACTTCTCTTCTCCTTGCAAAATATTCAACTTTCAAAAAGCACCACTAAAATTGTTTTATTGACTCCAATTAACACTTCCAATATTTGAAGTTTAGCGGCAAATTAAACAATCTTCGGCGCATTAATTTCCTCTCATATCTTTAATTTTTGTAATGACTGAACACAAGCACCTTTCATTAACTTTCTCTGATAACACTGTTGGAAAATAAGACTCTCAAAGTTAAATTTACCTCTTAATTGAATAAAATAAATGTTATAAGGGTGTATTTATAGACATCACTTCTAATTAGTAAAGACTCCTAGATTTACTAAATAATCTCAATTTGAGATTAACTCAAACTATGTAGTTCAATTCTATCTAAACTCTTAATTACAATTCAATTCTAATAAAACTAATTTTACTCAAACTAAAACCCTAATAGATAATCTAAATTACAATTCTAACATAAGTCCTCTCCAAAAAAACCTTTCAATTAATCAATATATGGAAAATCCTAGATTTTTAACACTCTCCATTGAGATGGTTTTGAGCTTGGAGAAAAAAAAAGGCACCATTTTCTCTTCTACGGTTTTATTCTCTCTCTCTCTCTCTCTCTCTCTCTCTCTCTCTCTCTCTCTCACTCACAAATCTGAGAGCAATTTTATTTTCTTATTCATTGCTTTATTTTTAACTCAAATGGTCTAGTGAGGGTTAGGTGTCAATTTGGCAACCTAATTCAAATAATTTAGTTTAAAAAGCATAAAATCTAACTTAAATCAACGTATCTCTAAATTTAATTCAACTTAATTTGAGTTAAGTTATTAATCAGGTTGAAGTAAGCAACAATATTGCATAAATATATATATATATATATTTTAAAAAGTATATAAATAATGCCTTATGACTAGCTAAAGTTATAATTCTTGATTCTTAAATTTGTAAGACAAAAGTTTATGTGACACAGTGTAAGTATTTGGCAACACAAAACTTTATATTGATGATATATGAAAAGCAATAGGTAACACTTGAAAAAAGATAAAACATCATGTGCTTCAGTATGAAAAAAATAAAAAAACTCATACAAAGTTCTTATGGTTTATCTGTTTTAGATTAGTTGTAAGACATTGGACTTAGTGTTTCCTTTGATGCAATAACTTATGTCAAATCCTTTGCATATATGGTTTGAATATATATATATAAAGCGATTGTATATGATAATTTTGCAGTATTTATGAAATTAACATCAATGTGCATACTAAGTGATTTATAGTTTGCATAAAATTATACAATTGATTGGTTATAAAGTGATTGCTGAATTTTATATTAGAAGTTCAAAGAATGTCTTTTGGTTAAAGCTACACAAGTACACAAAGTCATCTTTCATTATGTGGGTCAAGCTTAATTGGATTGTGATGTCCAACTCAAACCTGTTTGAGTTGAGTATTTTAAAATGTAAGCCAACTCAAATATATTATAAAACCTAATTCAAAAGGTTTGGATCAGTCCGTTTAGTCAAGTTATTCGGGGTGATGAACACCCCTAGTGTTTGGTAGTTAAAAAAAATTCTTTAAAAAATACTATTAAAAAATCTTGAGGAAATGTTTATTAATAAAAATTTTTTTGAGCAAATGTTATGGCAAAAAGTTTCTCTTGATTGTTTGATTGGACATGAGGAAATTCAATTTGACAAAAGTTAGTTATAAATAATTATTTTTTAAATTAGTATACAAAATATTTTCTCATGGTAATTTTTTCTCACCCTCAAGCTAAGAAAATTTGGCGAGAAAATATTTTCAAAATTTTTTTCTCCCCATTCTCAAAAATCAAACATGACAAAATGAGATTTTCTCAAGAAAATAAAAAAGTTGTTAAGAAATTTTTTGTTTTCTCGTCAACCAAACACATCTTAAGTTTTTTTTTTTTTTTTTTATAGTGTTATGTTGATTTTTTTTCATAGTTTTCCGTAATGTCACTTAAATGACGTGAGTCGCGACATGACATTAATAACCGTTTGGCTACTATAGTATTATAAATGGGCGAGTTCTCCTAGCATTAATTTTCTTTTCCTCAAAGCTTGGACTTAAGACTTCTAGTTAAGAAGCATTAAGTCTTGACCATTCAATCCAACTTCCCCAACTTTCCTTGGCTTATTTTTTGTTTTTAATGGTCTAGATTTTTCTTTTGGTTTTTATGGTGTTTGAGATGATCATATTCAAAAAATT
>JAJIYU010018805.1:0-11046 GCA_030144865.1 Tinospora cordifolia
AATATCATATATTGATAATTAAAAACAAGTTTCCACTCATTTTTATATTTATCTTGAAATTTTAAAAATTCATGTTGACGTGTATACATTATAAGACCTAGGGTGATCACAGCTGCAGTGAAATCAACAAATCAATTCTACTTGCGTTCAGTTTCAAGTACGCTACATAGACATACTTAGGGCCCTTTGACTAATCATCAACCAATCATTAATCAATCAAGAATCAATCATATCCACAAATGTCTGGGTATGCTCCAAAGCCATACCGGGTGCATTCAGGTACGCTAAAAAGCCATACCCTTGGAATCTACTATCTTAGAGACAAATAACACATAATCAACCATTATTCATTTCCAAGTACTGTTAACTGAGCAATACAGTGTCAGAGCGAGGCTACCTACGATGCGTCTCCAGGTGCTCACTATAGGGATACTACAATGCGCTACATACATTGCATCGACAATGGTGTTCTTAAAATCATTTATCTTCTTTTAGGTTATCAATCAATCAAGCCCTTACATCACAATATAACCTTTCCAAGTTAAATTTCATAAAATGAAGTGGAACCAATGCAAATCGATGAAATGCATGAATAGCGATTAACCCGGCATCAAACATCATCATTCAACTCAATCAAGTCTATTAAGATATAAACATGCATATAGAAATCCTAAACTATCAAACAATCATGTTTTGAATTTAAAATCTAAATAATACAAGTGAGCAAAGAAATCCCGCCCACTTGTATATGCCAGATGAACCCTTGTGCTACTTTACAGAAGTTCATCGCCTTAATATTCTTGATCTGAAATAAAAATTAAATTATTTAATTAATTAATTTTCAAGTCCATGTTACTCATCCAAAAATGAATTAGAAATAATCTAAGCTTAAAACCGTTCAAAAATTCCCTTAACTCTTAATAAATCATTTCTACTTTAGTAAGAAAATTCTAATATTTAATATTTGCATCAAGACTCCTAATAAATTCAATCTCCAATCACTGAACTCCCAAACTACAATCATAATCACCATTCACGTTCATTCTAGGCCATCCACATGGAATTCCTAAAAAAAGGGTCCCAAAAAATTTGAATTTCCCATTTCACCACATCAGCATACAAAACTATATTCATTTTCTTTCAAATTCAGAATAGAACAACTTTAATTCTGACTATTACCTCAAACGTTGAGCTGATCGAGTTTTATCCTTGCCCAAAGGATTTTGCCCTCCAAAACCTCTAGATCCTCTCAAAAACTCGTAGATTCGTCAAAAATGCAAATGAACAGTCAAAACTTTTAGAATTTAGTCTAGAATCACTACTTCATCGATTTAAAAGGAGGATCTGAGCTCAATTCGCTCCGGATCATTTCATGCTTCAAAAACCCCAAATCGTCGATCAATTTTGCGATTTTGATGTTGTTAGGCTATGAGGATTGATTTGAATGAGTTTAAGGCTTTAGAATCTTACCTTAGACGCTTAGAATTGCTCTAGATCTAATCTGGATCATTTTGACTATCTCTGGGCGAAAATTAGTCTCTGGTAACCACAAACGAAGTGCCCTAAACTCTACAATTTCTCTCTATTTTGCAATTTAAAATGGAATGAATAGTGCCTGCATGAATAGTACCCACACTCACATGAACAGCACCGTAGTTACTATTCATAGAGGCAATTTTCGCCCAGCTCCCCCTTTTTACCGAAGTTAGTTCAAAAAGGCCCCCATGAGTAAGTACCCTTTTTGTTTTTGATATTTTTCCAACTTTAACCAACGTGATTTATTTTTTTTAATAAATATTGTAATAAACATTTAAATCATGATTTTGGACATTTGTATAATTATTTAGTATTTAAAAAAAATTATTTATTTTTTTTTCACGAACCTTAGGTTATACGTATATCTTTATTTATTTATTTTTCTTTCATCTTATTTATACCTCATTATGATTAAATAAATATTTATCTTATTTATTTATTTAATTATTTTATAATTTACTATCTCCAAAATGACGCGTATGTTTTATAAATTTTTCGGGGTATTACAACCTACCTCCCTTAAATAAAATTTCATCCTCAAAATTTGAATAAACTTACATACCTAAGTAATGTGTTCCGTCAAGTACTCCTAGTGAAAAGATCTTGGTACTTCCTCTGCATCTCACTCTCCAACGCCCAGCTTGCTTCTTCTTGGTCGTGATTCTTCCATAGGACCTTAACCAAGGGAATGTCCTTGGTCTTGAGACTCTGCACCTTACTATCAATGATTCTAAAAGCTAGTTTCTCATAAGTTGCGTCTTCCTAAAGTATGATATCTTGCCACTGTATGACATGAGAAGGATCTGGCTCGTACTTTCGGAGCATCGAGACGTGGAACACATTGTGGACTAAAGATAATCTGTTCAGTAGATCCAGTTCGTATGCACATTCACCAATCCGCTTAATGATCTCGAATGGACCAATGAATCTGGGTGCTAGCTTTCTTTTAGCTCCAAACCGTCTGATTCCTTTCTGTGGACTGATCTTCAGGAATACTCTGTCTCTTGGTTGGATCTCTAAAGGTTTCCTTCTCCTATCAGCATAGCCCTTCTATCTGCTCTGAGCTGTAGCTATCCTCCTCTGGATCTTCTTAATCTGATTTCTCATATCTTCAATCATCTTGGGTCCAGTGAGTTTATGGTCTTCAAAAATCTGCCCAACATGATGGCGATTTGCAGGGTCTACCATAGAGCGCCTCATATGGAGCCATACCAATGTTCCCCTGATAATTGTTATTGTAGGCGAACTCTATTAGGTGCAAATACTTGCTCCAGATGCACTTGAAATCAAGAGCACAAACTCTAAGCATATCCTCAAGTATCTGAATAACCTTCTCTAATTGGCCATCAGTTTGTGGGTGAAATGTTGTACTCATGGTGATCCTACTGCCTAGTTCCTTCAGTAGACTCTGCAAAAAATGAGATGTAAATCTGGCGTCTCTGTTTGATACTATGGTCTTTGGAACAACATGTAATCTAACAATCTTTTTGACATATAACTCACCCAGTTTACTCACTAAATCTGTAGATTGGATAGGCAAGAAGTGTGCTACCTTTGTTAACCAATCCATTATGACCCATACAGTGTCTTCCCCTCTTTAATTCCTTGGAAGACCTGTAACAAAATCCATTATGACATGATCCCACTTCCATTCTGGCACTAGAAGTAGTTGTAACAACCCTGATGACTTTTTATGTTCAGCCTTCACCTGCTGACATGTCAACCATTCAGAAACATATCTAGCTATGTCTCTCTTCATCCCTTGCCACCTAAAGAATTTTCTTAGATTCTGATACATCTTATAACCACCTGGATGTATTATGTACTTGGTTTGATGTGCCTAATCCCTTATGGTGTCTTTGATCTGTCCGGTACTCGATACACAGAGTCTATCCCCCAGTCTTAGTGTACCTTTTGAGTCTAATCTGAAATCTGTATGCCTGCCTTATTTGACGCCCTCAATCAGATCTGTTATCCACTTATCATTTTTCTATTCATCTCTAATCTCGCATAGAATATCTAGTTGGCATGACATTGTATACAGATATGCATGTTCTTTGTCCATAGCTATACCCAGATTATACTCATCAATCAGCTGGTACATCTGTGCTACCACTTCATCCTTCTTGCTGGACTTTTTGCTAAGTGCACGAGCTACCACATTAGCCTTACCCGGATGATAATGCAGCTGAAAATCGTAATCATTAAGGAATTCTAACCATCTCCTCTGTCGGAGATTCAACTCCTTCTGGGTATAAATGTGTTTGAGGCTCTTATGACTAAATACAGATCGAAACTCTCTCCATGGAGATAGTGCCTCCATATCTTCAAAGCAAACACGATTGCTGCAAGCTCCAAATCATGTGTGGGGTAGTTCTGCTCATGTGGCTTCAACTATCGTGATGTGTAAGCTACTATATGCCCCTCATGCATCAACTTTGTCCCCAAACCATGCAATGATGCATCTGTACATACTGTATACCTCACTCCTGGGGTAGGAGTGATCAAAACAGGTGTTGTGGTCAACCTTTTCTTCAACTCTTGGAATGACCTCTCACACTTGTCATCCCAGATAAATTTCTCACCTTTCTTGGTCAGCTTAGTCATTGGCTTAGCTATCTCAGAGAAATCTTTTATAAATCGACAATAGTATCCTGCCAATCCTAGAAAACTCCTAATATCTGTGACTGTGGTTGGTTATTTTCAGTTGGCTACCACTTCCACCTTTTTTGGGTCCACAGATATCCCTTCTGCTAAAACCACATGGCTAGGGAACTTAACTTTTGTCATCCAAAACTCACACTTGTTAAACTTTGCATATAACTAGTTCTTCCTGAGAGTCTCCAAGACTATGCACAAGTGTTGTTCATGCTTAGCATTTGATCAGGATGAGACCAGTATGTCATCAACAAACACTACTACAAATTGATCTAAATGCTGGCTAAAGACCCTATTCATTAGGTCCATGAATGTTGCAGGCGTGTTTGTCAGACCAAACAACATTACTGTTTGCTCAAAGTGCCCATATCTAGTCCTGAACGCAGTTTTCGGTATATCTGACTCCTGAATTCTCAGCTGATGATACCCTGACCTCAAATCTATCTTAGAGAACCATATGGCTCTTCTTAGTTGATCAAAGAGGTCATCGATCCTGGGCAAAGGCTATTTGCTCTTGATAGTCACTTGATTCAACTTTTGGTAGTTGATGTATAATCTCATAGATCCATATTTCTTCTTAACAAAGAGGATTGGAGCTCCCCATGGTGACTCACTCGGTCTAATGAAACCTTCGCTAGGAGCTCATCTAACCAAGTCTTCAGCTCAAGCAACTCGATTGGTGCCATTTGGTAAGGCGGAACAACTATTGGATTGGTGCCAGGATGCAGTTCGATCTTAAACTCTATTTGCTTGTGTGGTGGAAGGCCAGGCAAATCATTGGAAAACACATCTGCGTATTCCCGTACCACAAGGATTTGCTGGATATCCTTGGGTCTTTCTGCATCTTCCTCTACTATTTGTCTAAAGTCTTCTTTCGACTGAATGAAATACAACCATGCCAATGCTGGACTTCTAGGTAGCTTTTGTTTGTTCCCGTCAATCTTCAGGGTCTCACTAGACAGTAATTTAATTGTGACCCTTCGTTTCTGACAATCTATCTCTGCTTGATATTGGGTTGGCCAATCCATCCCCAATATGACGTCATACCCCCTAAATCATAATACACACAGGTCTACTAACATCCGGTAATCGCCAAACATAAGTTCACATCTACAATATCTACGTGAACTCACTGTGTTCCCAATAGGGGTAGCTACCTCTAAGGATATCACCAATGGACTAGTTACTAATTGCAACCCCTCTACTATTTCTTTAGAAACAAAAGACCTAGTAGCACCTGAATCAAATAACACCTGCACAGCAACACTGAACAATAAGAATATACCTTCCACCGCTGGGGTGGGATCTGCATGAGTGTCCACTGCATACAGGCTCGCCTGATTGGTCTGCTATGGTCAGGGTTTCTGCTGTGATGACTGAGTCTAACCTCTGCTCTACTGTGGTGGCTGAGGTGCAGAGGTCACTGTTCTCTCTGGATAATCTTTAGCAAAATGACCATCTCTGTTACAAATATAACACAATCCTAACTTCCTCACTTGTGTCGTCTGGATGTCTCTAAGACGGTCAGACCTTCTTTGCTGAGTCTGTCATCCACTCTGAGTCAATGTCTATCGCCAAGCCCATGATGCTTCGCGTCTCTCCTATCCAAGCCTCCTCCCTTGTGATGGGTCTGCAGTCTGTCCAAATCTAGCCTTCTTTCTGCTCCTTAATTCTTGCTCAGCCTCTAAATCTCTCTCAACTATCTGTGCCCGCTCCATAGTCTCTTTAACATTTGCCAACTTCATTGGTGCTGCTATCTTTCTAATCTCTATCTTTAATCTTTCAGTAAACCTATCAACTTTAGACTGTTCATCCTTCAATAAGTCTGGCATAAATCTCGACAGCTCAGTAAACTTCTGTTCATATTCAGCTATAGACATCATCCTCGGAATCAGAAGGACGAACTCAGACTGCATCTATCTCCTTCTGGTTGTTGGGAAGAAAACATCATAAAATAGTCGTTTGAATTCCTGCCATTTCATATTTGCTTCATCTATGCCGGGGTCGTTCATGATCATCTCCCACCAATGGTAGGCTGGTCTTACCAACTGATGTACAACTAAAACTACCGTCCTAGATCCTGATACCCCTATAGCATTGAGATGTTTGTTTATCTCAGTAAACCATACATCTGCTACTTTTGGATTTGTGACATTCTCAAAGGTGTTGGGCCTCAACTTCTGGAATTCAATCAATAACTCCTTTAGTTCCTTGTCATACCCAACTAACCTACTCTGTGGTATCACCTCTGAGGATCTAGCCTCCTGCTGAGTCTGTGGTAGAGGTGAAATCTGTGGCTCTATCTATGGTTGTATAGATGGTTGTACCTGTGGCTGAACTAGTGTAGACGACTGTGGAGTTACTATTACTTGCAAGGTTCTCAATATCTACTCCACGGTCTTCGGATTAAAGTCTGATACCACCTCTGGGAGATTTCTTCTATGATCCCTAGAGTCACTAATGCCCCTACTGGTCTACAGCCCTTGGGGTACTATTATCTCTCTGTTTAGGCTCATTTCCACTCTCAATTCAACCCCTTTGCCTCCTAGGTCGTCCTGTTGCTATTTCCTTACAAGTCAAAACTTAATTTAGTACACATAATTTCATTGCATTGAAGCAAAATTCCAATGACTATCAAAATATGCATCAATTGCATTTCTACTCTAATTGAAGTTTCCGAAACTTTGGATAATTTTGACTTTTCTTAAGACTATTCGTTCTAACCTACCTATAAGCCTTGAGCTTTTCATGCTATTGTGACTCTAAATGTAATGTTTCTAAGTTTTCAATTTGTCTTTGTGGTCTAAAGGTTTGTACTTCGAAGTCGGTAGCATTTCTCGTATGTTTTAGGGTATATGAGTTTGGGTTATATTCGAATTAATTTACTACATCTATTACAAACAATCATTCCTCAAACAAGCAAGCAATACACACAAGCATAATGAACTCTGGAGTTTCCACCTGTGCTTCTAGGTCTATGCGCCTGGGTTCACACTCGCCTTTTTGCACAGACTTCCACTTAGAATTTCATTACGCCCAACACAATGGCACAAGTGTTTCAGTCTTAAGGTTGACGCAAGAGCCACCATGCTAGATTGCCCTGTCCTAGTACAACACAGTGCATACAAGTTCAACCAAAGAAACCGATCACTCACCAAACATGGTCCGTCATTCTTTGAGTTCAAGATTCCTCCATACCCCTGAATCTCTATGCACCCCATCCTACATAAAGGCTTGAGATATAGGTTCCTCCCAAACTTGCGTCCTGAGCAAACAAGTGTGCGTTTCACCACGTTATCCATTTTAACCTATGCCCTAAAGTTTTTTAATTCATTTATGACCCACTATGCATTTCGTGGCAACACTTGGTTTCTACCTAAATCAAGCGTTTCAATGCAATGCCTAGTTGACTTAGTCAATTACATGCCTAAGTGATGCCATCTGTCCTAGTGTTGTTGTCTTGGACCTTTCTAGAATAATAATACAACCTTCTAGGAGCTTTTTATTAGCGTAAAGGTCATCCTTCCGGTACATAGTTCTGAAGATGAAGATCTAACTAGATCAGCCCTTCAGGGACCTTTACCCCAAGAGAAGGTCGACTAACAGGCATTACTACCTGTACTCATGTCACATCTGTGACAATACTGAAACACGTTGGCATCATCTAATGCTTTTCAAAAATCAAGTTCAAAACTTACTTCCAGTGAAAATCAAGTCTGGTAAAATCATTTTTAGTGAAAACATGCAATAGTTTCAAAACCATGTAATGCTTGGAGTGATTAAGAAGATAACACTAATCAGCCATCACCTTATAGTCTGGAAGTGACTCTATTATGCCACTATTCTAATCTAGGTCTCTATATTCCAAGTGTTAATTCCCCAGAGAGCTTAACAATAGCTCTAACTTAGTGATATCAACTGGAATTCATTCCCAGCGAGCTACAACCATAGCTCTGATACCACATTGTGATACCCCGACATTAGGTCTGGATTCTCTAGAGTGGATCATCGGGTAACCTTCCCCCAAGGACCAAAGTAGTTAAATTTCTTTATTTCCTATTCCCTGTTTTCCACCTGTAATGTAGTCTATATGCATGCATGACATGAGCAGTTTAAATAATTCAAAGTAGCGGATGAAATCTCAATAATGGAAATGAAATACCTTGCATGTACTTCAAAATATGAAAGTTCAAAATTTAGAAATAAAAAGCAGAATTATAAGTTACAACAAAAATTAGTCGCATGTCTAGTGTAATAATTACATCAGAATACATCCTAAAACAAAAGAAAGTTAACCTCCCAGAGGTTCTTCATGTACTGCTTCAAAACCGATGAAATCAATGGTTATGGTTCCTATGGGTACCTGAAAAATAAAGATTAAGTGAGATCGAAAGTCCAGTGGATCGTTCCTACACAACACATACATTATAAAGATCAAACCCAAAACATGCAAACACTTTTCAAGCATTAGTCATTTCACACAATAGATTGGTTTGTTGTAACCAAAGTCCGAAGGAGAAAATCTCCTAGAATTCCCCAATGGCTCCAGAATGCCATGATACACGAGACAGTCGTATCTCTCAAGTGGGCATATGCTGCGGTCAAATCAACAAATCAATTCTACTTGCGTTCAATTTTAAGTATGCTACATAGCCATACTTAGGGCCCTTTGATCAATCATCAACCAATCATTAATCAATCAACAATCAATCATATTCCGAGTACGCTCCAAAGCCATATCGGGTGCATTCAGGTACACTAAAAAGCCATACCCTTGGAATCCACTATCTCAAAGACAAATAACACATAATCAACCATTATTCATTTTCAATTACTCTTAACTGAGCAATATAGTGTCAGAGCGGGGCTACCTACGATGTTTCTCCAGGTGCTCACTGTAGGGATACTACAATGCGCTCGGTGGCTACATACATCGCATCGGCAATGGTGTTCTTAAAATCATTTATCTTCTTTTAGGTTATCAATCAATCAAGTCATGGCATCACAAGATAACCTTTCCAAGTTAAATTTCATAAAATGAAGTGGAACCAATGGAAATCGATGAAATGCATAAATAGCGATTAACCTAACATCGAACATTGTCATTCAACTCAATCAAGTCTATTAAGATATAAACATGCAAATAAAAATCCTAAACTATCAAACAATTATGTTTTGAATTTAAAATCTAAATAATACAAGTGAGCAAGGAAATCCTGCCCACCTGTATATGTCGGATGAACCCTTGCGCTACTTCACAGAAGTTTACCGCCCTAATATTCTTGATCTGAAATAAAAATTAAATTATTTAATTAATCAATTTTCGAGTCCCTTCATCCAAAAATGAATTAGAAATAATCTAAGCTTAAAACCATTCAAAAATCCCCTTAACTCTTAAATAAATCATTTCTACTTTAGTAAGAAAATTTTAATATTTAATTTTTGCATCAAGACTCAAATAAATTCAATCTCCAATCACCGAACTCCCAAACTAATGAATGTTTGAAACGCCTAATGTTTGAAAGTGTTTGTAATGTTTTGAGTTTTGATCTGTATAATGCGTATGATGTGTAGGAATGATCCACTGGGCTTTCGAGCTCACTCCCATTTCATTTTTTAGGAACACATGGACAGTGTGTAGCAGTCTACATCTGAAGACTCTCACTTTGATTGGAAATCTCATGGGGAGATTATCCGGGATAGGAAGATTTAGATGTTATGTTTCGCTTATTTTATTTTGTATCATAAATGGGCGTATGTTTTTCTTGAGTTTAATTTCACTGTTTTACATGTAATTACCTTGGTTTTGGATTTCAGATGATCAGGCCAATATAATTTGATTTTTAATGATTTCATCCGTTGTAGCATTTACTCTGATG
The DNA here is from genome assembly GCA_030144865.1 of Tinospora cordifolia. Lineage (NCBI taxonomy): Eukaryota > Viridiplantae > Streptophyta > Magnoliopsida > Ranunculales > Menispermaceae > Tinospora > Tinospora cordifolia. The sequence continues at coordinate 10,074 of JAJIYU010018805.1, forward strand.
AATTTCTAAATTTTGTCTAACTGTAGAAATCTAATGAATACAGTGAAAGGTTATTTTGATCTTTTATCTTATGCGAAATGAATTTTCTTATATTTCTTTGAGAATTAACTATCAGAAAACTTGAATTTGAATAAAGAGATTTTGACAGGAAAAATTTCAAGTAACATTTCGATTCTCAATGGTCGACGACCCAAATGTGAGACATCTTTGCCAAGGGGGCGCATCTCCATGCTAGACCCATAGCACGTGACAGAAAGTCCGATTGGGAGTCGGGGTGTTACAAATATGGTGTTAGAGCCCAGTACTATGATATACTGGTCTAGACTTGATTTTTCACCAGATTTGATTTTTACTAAAAAAATAAATTTCTTGTTTGATTTGATTTCTTCGATAAAGGATTTAAGGAAATGGATAGGCATCAATCAGGAGGCTAGCAGTTGAGGAAAAAACAAGGGTGATGCCAATGTGTTTGAGTTCACAGTCGCAAGTGTGACTCGAGTACTGGCAGGTGTCCTTGAGAATGAGATGTTTGTACGGGGTAGACATCCCTAAAGGTATGATGTTCTTCTTTTGAGGAATGTCCCTGACGGTTTGATTTCTGCTTTGGATAGATGTCCTTGAGGGTTAATGCCTACATAGGAAAGGTCCAGAACTTGAGACAATGGTATCATATAGAAAAGGAAATTAGCCAAATATTGCGTGGTCTTGAAATTATTACGTTTTTCACTGAAAATGGTTTTACCAGATTTGGTTTTCATTGGAAATGAGTTTTGAACTTAATTTTTGAAAAGTATTAGATGATATCAACATACTTGAGTACTGTTGTTGATGCATGAGTACAGGTAGTGACCCCAAATAGTTGATGTAACACCCCAAAGTTTTCAAACGCACACAACTCAAAAATGAATTTTTAAAAATTATGAAATAAATATAAAAATGTGTGAAAACATGTTTTAAATGACTATTATATGGT
>JAJIYU010018806.1:0-11088 GCA_030144865.1 Tinospora cordifolia
TACCTCCTATTTTGGAAACTGAAATGATTTTGAAAAATTATTTTCGAAAAGAGATATATGTTTTCAATGGTTTTGTTTGGATACAAAGATTACAAGTTGAGCTGATAGTGGATAAGCTTTGCCCCGAGTAAAGCTAAACATTGAAAGGGAGATGGGTTATCCCATTCTAGAAAGCACGGTTGTTAAGTAGACTTCGGTTTCGCCATCCGATCTGGAGGTTGTCCCACCAGCTCATATGAGTAGTCGGAGTTGAAGAACACACTTATTTTCTTACGAGATAAAACAAGGAGGTGGTATTTGAGGGCTAGAAATTCACTATGGTCCAAATGAGAGGCCAACAAGGATTTGAGAACCTAGGTCTAGGAAGAGACCTTAAGTAGAGACTTGGGGGTTGTCAAGAGTAACACAATGAATCATGAATAAACTTTTAGGGCATAAGTTAGAGACTGCAAATATGTGAAAACCGAACACTTGTTTGGTCAGGGCACGAGATTGGGAGGATCCTATATCTTTGGTTTCTATGTGGTATGGGACGCATAGGATTCAGGGATATAGAGGAATCCTGAACTCGGAGAATGACGGACCATGTATGGTGAGTGATCGGTGGCTTTGGACGAACTTGTTTTCCTATGCTTGGCTGGTATGGGATAGTCAAGTGTAGTAGAGCTTGGGAAGCCTTGGACATCGAGACACTTGCAAAATTGTTTGGGTGCAGCTTTGTTCTGGGTGAAAACCTAAGTGGAAGGGGTAGAGTGGTATGAGACACTTGAACCTGAAAGCTTAGGTGGAAGCTTGGAACCTTGTTGTGCTAGCTTGATTGTATGATTGTGTGATATGCATGTTTTATTCCTTATTTGTTTTGAAACCAGATCTTGTACCCAACGAGATTAGAGGATTTTAAAAATCCTCAAAACAGAACTTAGAAGCATAAACTGATAGGCCACAAAATAAATCGAGAACTTAGAAACGTAAATGTAGCGTCACATTAGCACGGAAGGAACAGAAACTTGATAAAACAGACATGACAATTGACTAAAGAAAGGAAATTCATTTTCTTAAGTCTGAAAAAGCATTTTATGTCTCGAAGGGGTTCAAACTTTAAACCCAAGTAATTCGACATTTTCGAAGAAAAAAAAGAGATGGCCACCTTAATGATCATGTTATGACTAGCGAAGACTTACAAAGATGTATTGCGCTATTTACTAGTAAGCGGTATTATTGGACTGATCCTTTGGGGGAAATTGTTCTTCATTTTAGATAATGAAATCATCCCAAATACAACCTCTCTGAGATATATGGTTCATACCGAAAAAAAAAGACAAATAATACAAAGTTGGACTAATCTGGAAACCTTGGGCAATTTACTTTATTAATTACTCCAGAAAGGTACGAAGTTGGACAATTCTGTTAACCCAACGTTGATGATCATATGTCTCAGATTGCCCTGCCCAAGATCTTGATGGGATTGAATAGTCTAGGTTATTGTAGTTTAATTACTGTGTTTTATCCTCATTTTCTCTTTCCAACATACCATTTCCAGCAATAAAAGCGATAATAATAATAATAATAATAGTACTGGAAAAAAAAACGTTCGACCCCTCATTTTGGTATTTTTTTTAGAAATATTACACAGAGATCAAAGCACAAAAAAACAACAAAAAAAAATAAGCCAAAGGAGAGCTTCTTCTCCTTCTCCTTCTTTTCTTCTTTTCTTCTTCTTCTTCTTCTTATTATTCTTCTTCTTCTTCTTCTTCTTCTTCTTCTTCTTCTTCTTCTTCTTCTTCTTCTTCCGTAAAGAGGATTGTTGTGACTGATAAGACGAGTAGTCTCCAAAACCAAGATCTTGACTCACTGGCAAGAGGTCTTCCATACATCTATTTCCTGCTTCATCGGTAATATAAATATCGCACAATGATAGTAAAGATGCTGATGACGAAGATTGCCCACTAGCCCATCCATGATCCAAGTCTTCCATACACTTGGATGAAAACCCTACATTACTCGACATCAAATCTGGTAAAGACCTAGTGTTAGTTGAAGCATTAAAATCAGATACAAGAATATTGCCAGGGTGACCAGGCTCAATGGTAGTAGCAAAAGGATCAAAATCAATGGGATTTGGGTTGGAAGATGGCCTCAAGCAACTAGCAGAAACTATGCTCTCCAAGTGCCCAAATCTTAAATCATTGGAGCAAAAGAAGTTATTGATGTTTATGCCGCCATAGGTAGGAGACCTATTTGGGGAAACATCAACACTCGTATCAAAAAAAAATGAACAGGTGACAACAAAGTACTAGTACTAATGACAATAGTAGCATTTGAAGGGTTGCTACTGACATCATTGCTAGGAAGTGAAGAAAGAAAGGGAAAAGCAGAGCTTAGACAGTAGACGAAATTGGTTCTAGCCTGAAGACCTTTCATGGAGATAATAGCTTTGTCATAAGCAAGAGCAGCTTCAATATCAGTATCAAAAGTTCTAAGCCAGCGTCTTCCTTTAGTTAAATTAATCTCTGCAGTGTATCTTCCCGAAGATCGCATTCTCACACCAATAAACCTTCTTAGTCTCCTTCTACCGCACCCTCTAATGACCTCTTGATCACTAAGGCCACTAGCTTGAGCTATAGTCATTGTAGATTGGATTGGAGAAGGGTTTACTTGAGAAGACTCACTAGTTTCTTGAATCTCATATATCTTAGAAATTTCTCTAAGTTTTTTTGAACTTGAAAGAAGAGGAGGAGTTTCTAAGCACATCGGATCAGAGACTGGAACCTTCGATTCTGCTAGAGAAACATAGCAGAACGAGTAGATCAAGTAAATAAAGGATCCTTACCTTTAGGAGGCGATTCAGATTGAGACATCCGTGTTGGGGCATTTGCAAGTGGAAGCTCATCATTTGAAGAATCCAAGTCGAGTCTCATCGGTGGTAGACAAACGTACTTATGAGCCAACGTTTTGAACCTCGGTGGTTTCGGCACCAACAGGGTACTAGAACGCACCGGAGGAGGGGAGGAATTACCAGACTAAGAAGGCAAGGAAAGATCATCATCGGAAGAATCCGAGTCGAGTTTCAACGGTGGTGGACGAACAGATTTACGAGCCAGTGTTTTGAACCTTCGTGGTTTCAGCACCAGCATGGTGGTAGAACGCACCGGAGGAGTGGATGAATTACTAGACTCGGATAGTGAGGAAACCATAACTGAGATTAAAAAGAAGAAGAACATTTTCTTATAGCAAAAGAAAGGGATGATCAAAATGGTGAAAGGTGCGAATGGGCCAGGAATTTATAGGAGAAGGGACAATACTATTATAACGGCACTACTACTGTTTTATGGGCAAAATTATTAGGCGTCACTGTTAGAGGCACTGTTTTATCGGCGTAATTGTCGGCGTTACAGACAAAAACACTGTTTTAACGGCATAATTGTCGGTGTTACGTCAATGGCACTGTTTTATCGGGAGAATTATTAGGCGTCACTATCAGAGGCACTGTTTTATCGGCGTAATTGTTGGCATTACAGACAAAGACATTGTTTTAACAGCGTAATTGTCGGTGTCACAGTCAAAGGCACTGTTTTATCGGCGTAATTGATAGCATTACTATTGGTGCTACTGTTTTATCGGCGGCACTGTTCCTGTTGACACTAGGATGTCATGTTCATACCCTTATTCCATAAAGATAATACACTATGGACTACCACCAACTAGAAACGAAGAGTTCAAAATTGAAATTTATTATGGAACTAACCTACAACTATTTTAAAACAACAGTAAAGAATAAGCATCCCCTACCTATTCAATCAATCAAAAGAAACCACCCAGTTCTTAAAGATTAGTCTTAAGCTAAATCTCTTCACCCAAAATACCTAACCAAACAGCATTGACGTGGACATGTACAAATTTCGAGGACGAAATTTATTGTAAGGAGGGTAGGTTGTAATACCTGAAATTTTAGTGACGAAATAATTGTAATACCTGAAATTTTAGTGACGTAATAACAGAAATTTGAGTTTAAAACACATATACATATATATTTATATATAAATACATATATATATTTGTCATTGGTATGCAATTAATTAGTTAGCATAGAAGTATAAAGGAACATACATTGATTAATAATAGACATATAGAATTGTTGCGTAAATATATGCTTCTCTATTTGAATAAGAAAATAGTATTTTTAATATGATATTAATATAGAAAAGTATGTGTATAAAGTATTAATTAGATGTGCTCATAAAAATAATATTTCGTTTAGTATGATGGTAATATACATAAAGAAGTAATGTAAATGAAAGGCATTCATGAATGAAATATCTCATTTGTTGAGATGTTAAAGTGGGCATGTGTAGGAAGGAATAATCCCACATTGGAAAGATAGAGACACTATTTGGAAGAGGGCCCTATATAAACCCCCCTTACTCCACCCATTTCATTCATCCCAAAGACAAGAGTTGAAAATTCCTCTTGTTTTCTCTCTTTCCCTCCTTCTTGGCAACCTTAGTTCTAGTTCTTCTTTGCTTGAGCTATTCTAAATAGTTTGTGAAATAGTAGCCACGAAGTGCTACAAATAATTTAGAAAGCAATCTCGAAGTGAGTTTCTTTCCTTTCTTTTAATTTATTATTTTGACTTAGATGATGCTTACTTGTTTGGTTAGTTTGATTCTTTTATGTTTTTATTTTTTTTTCTTTACATTTATTTCTTTCAATCATCATGTTGCATGACCAAGAGAGTATGCTCTGTAATTGTGTCTTGTACGATCTTCTACATCAGAAATCGAAAGTCATTTTCCTGTTTGAGAGAGTATGCTCTGTAGTTGCGTCTTGTACGATCTTCTACATCAGAAATCGAACATCTGTGTTTTTGTTGATTTATCATGTTATACTGTGGTATGTTCAATTTATGTTGAAATATTTATCTACCATGTTCTTGCACACAAAAGTCAGATTAAATGAGATTTCAACCACGTACCGGTACGGGGGACTTTTTGTGTTCCATGTAGAATTGGAACTGGCTGTCAATACTGACACCAACATGGAACAGGTTTCAAAAATGATCCCACTAGAAATGGGTTTGAGTTTCAGAATTGATCTCTCTCCCTAAATCTGGAGCACAGAGGGTATTCTCGTTCGGTCTAAATTACGACTGAATTAATATATTGGTTGAATCGAATTAATCTCTGAAAGTGTTTGATCTACTTGCATTGTTTGGTTGGAATAATGGATTAAATAGATGGAATGATTCACTGGGCTTTTTAGCTCACCCCCTTATTTTTCACAACAGGAAATTAATCAGCTTGCGAGAAGACTGACCCACTGAAAGTTTTTATTTATTTCAATGTAGGGCACATCGGCCTAAGTGAAATCATGTATTTCCAGTTTTAAATTTATTTTTCGCTGTAATTGTTTATTGTACTCGGAATTTGTCGAATGAATAAATGAAGAATTTTATTTACCATGATGTCATTTTATATATAGACTAATGTACACAGGAACCCTATTACATTTGGGGTCTAAGAAGAAGAAAATGTAGCACGGGCCTGTCTCCCGGGCTTCCCAAGATTTTGATCAAAGAGAATTGAATCGTCCGATGACGTGGAAGATGGGACTTGGGAGGCGGGGTGTTACAAAGAGGACCTAAGTGAGAGGGGTCATATCATGAGGGTAATTTGACTGTCATTAGCAGTTAGTAAGTTTTATGATTTAGAATTGTAATCTAGGAGATTAGACTATTACTTAGAGGTGATTACCTTAACGTATAGTTATCTTTTGTCATAATCACTTAAACTTGTGGTCTGCTTAATTTGGGAATATGATGGAAATTTAATGTTTTATGCGGACGACGATGCCTCCTCGACGTGGGAGACCATGTAGAATCTCAGAGCTGGTGCCACCACCACCTCCGATTGAGCCTGAACAGGATCCCATATAGAGGTTTGAGGCTATGATCAGGCCCAAACAACCTTCTTGAGAGAAAGACTAGATAGGATTGAGGTTAAGAGAGAAAGGGCTGAGCAAGTAGCACTCCATACACCAACTGTACCTAAGATCAGAATGGATGAGAGGGTTGTAGACCACACAGAGGTAGCCCTAGTGAGACAAGGAAATGAAGTTGTTCATGACTGTCTCCTAAAGAGGTTTCTAGATTTGAGACCCAAGGAGTTCCATGGGAGTCTGTGTTTGGATGCAGCAAAGAACTGGTTTTGCCATATTGAGATGTTGAAGTTGGCTAAAGAGAACCAGGTACTTTTAGCAATGCGCATGCTTGAAGATAAGGCTGCAATATAGTGGAAGGCCACCCGGACAATAGAGGGGCAGATTATTATATGGGCCCATTTTTGGAAATTATTTTTTAGTGCTTATGTTCCTGAGATAGCGAGGGAACATAAGAAGGTGAAGTTTTTAACCCTATGATGGGAAGACATGTCGATAAGGGAGTATACCCACAGATTTCTCTGACTGGAGGCTTATGTGCCTAAACCAATGGGTAACCCGAGGGAGAAAGTAGGATTCTTCCATAGAGGGTTGAGGGCCAATATTAGGTAGACGACATCGACATCTAGCAAAGCCACTCTTGAGACCATCTAGAGGTAGGCACTATAGTTTGAGACTGATGGGAAAGATGAGCGCCCGATGGTACATATTGTACAGGGTGCCATTGTATAGACACAGTTTAACACCCCAGCCCCCAAGAGATAGGTTTTAAGCTCAATCATAGGCAGCTTGGGTCCAATGTTACATTTTTACAAGTACACAGCTTGCATCTCAATTCCTTTAATCTAACACTTATTGAAATACTCATAAGTACACTTCCATTGAGTTTAATATTGAACAAGATAATACAAGTGAATAAAGAAAAAAGTCAAACTCTTTATTTATTCAAAATATGCATTATTGAATTCATATAATAAAAAAGGGTACAAAACTCTAAAATTTAAAAATAAATTTCAGCAAAAGTCAAATGAATCTAAAATCGGCCCTTACATTGAAAAAAGAAACTTTCCAAAAAAAATAAAAACTTTCTAAATGTTGCTACTATCAAATTTCCATTGTCATCATATTCAATTTCTTGAAAATGATAAAAAGGTGAGCAAATAGCCCAATAGATCATTCATCAAACTAATAATTTACTAGTTCAAATTAAAAGTACATCCAATTTCAATCACTTACAAGCATTAAGTGTTTCAAACAATAGCTTGTTAGTGTTGTATATTTGACCAAAAGGGGTTTTTTTTAACCATTGATGTTCTTTATTAAAATACTCCTATTCTAGGATGGAATAACAATTCATCTTGTCAATCCCATTGGAAATAAGGATCACATGTCCCCATTCCAAGTATTTTAAAACACATCCAAACTTAGTGATGTTACTCATATATACTAAGTGTATGTAAAGAACACCTATAGCATCACTTAGACTACTATGATGGTACATGATTCTTATCTTCACTTTCTTATATTTAAATTCAAATAAATATGAAACAAGATCATAATAATTAATATCAAAATTTAAATAATCAAGAAAACATGGAAAACACAAATAACATGCTAAAAAACTCAAAAATAAGCCTAAGCATGGTTTCTAAGCATGTTATGCTATCATGCATGAATTAAAAATATAAAAACATGCTAGCTGAAATTAAAACGTGATCAAACATGCTTAAAACTGAAATTTAAACGTGCTGAAATTTACAAAATAACGTGAAAAAACTGAAAACACGAATGCACTAAAGGCTTGAAGTAGTAAAATAGGAGTTCTAAAAACCCCCTTCCACCTTATGATGTTTCTCCTAAAATTTTCAACAAGGGTTCCCAATGTTCATGCACTTCCAAATGCCAACAAAATCACTCAAAACAACTCACTATAAGACTGAAATTAGAACTTCTCACACAAAAGAGAAAAGAGAAGTAAGAAGAGGTGCCAAGAAGAGGACAAGAACAAGTACAGAGGGAAGTGTCAACTCTTTACTTTGGAATGAGATGAATGTGAGCAAGAGGGGGGTTTTTTTTATAGAGTTTCATGAGCACTAGAGGACGATTTAGGCATGCTCACACTAGGAAACCTTTTCATTCCTCATGGGTATGTTTTGGAATGCACTCAATTTAGAATGTGCGTTGATTTGGTTTCTAATTCCCTGTGTGAACATAGGATATAAGCTTTATTTGATTTCCTAGTTATATGTGGATGCAAAAAGGATTTGGAATATTTACTATTCTTTGATTGGGAGTTAATCTAGTGTGATATTGTGAGCAAGGCAACTTTTCAATATGTTTTGATAATTGATTCCTTTTCTTATGCACACCAAATCAATAAGATTTGGCAATATTCTATTTTAAATTATAAACTTCTAATCTTGTTCCTAAGGTGTTTAGAAACATTTTTCAAGAACTTCTATTCTTGGATTAGAAACTTCTAATCTTGTTCCTTGGGTGTTAAGAAACAGTTTTCAGCTACTTCTATTCTTAAATTAGAAACTTCTAATTTGGATTATTTGGGATGTTTTTGGTGTGTAGAGCATGGTGTGTATGATCACCTCATGGTGCACATGGAATTATTCATTCATGATTTCTTAATACTAAGTGGGATATCTCATAGGGTTTGGCATACCTAATCCTTTTCATGGTACATAGGATCATTCTACATGAACTCAAATAAAGGAAACATCCCATGGAGTTTAGGGTAGGGTGAGGGTACACATGATCATGGTGTTCCACCCATGTGACTAGTACGTGCTTAGGGTGGTCATGACTTCATGGGTTTACAAAAATCAAATAAAAATTAATATTTCCTTATTCCCAAGAAATTATGATTTATCACTTATAGTTTGGAATCACATGAAACCTAATGCAAATTTTAAGGTATGGTTTGGCCCAAGGTGATTTTTCCTCAAAAACTTTCCTTATTTAAGATCCACTAAGGTCACTAGGCATATGAAAATCTAAATCTTGGATATGTAATTCATTTTGTTAGTTCATGTCATTCTGTTTCATTTCGGGTCATTTCGATCCCCCAAAGTACCCTAAATGTCAATTCTTTCCTAATTTGGACCCCCTGAAGTTTGGCAAATGAAAACCCTAACTTGACCAATTGTTCTAATTTTTGGATATGTTGTCCCATTGGTTCATGTCACCTTACTTCATTTCAAGTTGTTTTGGGTCCCTAAGGATCACTAAATGAGAGTTTTGGAACCTACTAAATTTAGCCCTAAAATGAACCCATTTCATTTTGCACCCAAATTTCACTGAATAGACATTGGATCTCATTTCATCAAGTACAGAGTTTTTAGGGTATTACACATAGCCACAATTACATCCTCAAACATTGACTCAGGGTAATTATCATGGTGGACCCTGAGCAGGTAGATACCTAAGGAAGAGGAAATACCAAGGGGAACAATCTAGAGGTGAGCAAAGTCAGCCATCTTCGATAGTCCCAATTGTCGCCATCCTGGTTCAGACATATCCACTGGTGGAACAACCACTAACTTAGTATGGGGCCCGAAGTAGAGGTCAAAGTTAGGCCAAGATTAAGGGCACAGAGGTTATGGGCGGGGACAGACATATCAAGCTGAGTAGGGACATTAGATTGTATGTTATCAGTGTGGTCAGCCAATCTACAAATGATATGACTACCCAATGCTTGTTCTAGCTTCCATTGCACCCACTACTACCTTCACTAGAAGGAGAACAAAGGCCATCACACAACCTAACCTGAAGGCTACCATGACGATGGTAGAAGGTACCGTTTCTATTTTAGATTCTGCTTTATATGCATTGGTTGATGTTGGTTCTACCTTATCATTCATATATGAAAATGTCATAGATAGATTGGAACTTAAACCTCTTAGGTTACCTATCTGGCTCATGTTGAGTATTGCAACCAGGGAGAACATTTACCCTAACCTGATTTGTGAGGGTTGTGTGTTGAGACTAGGAAATTTAGAGATTATTGTTGACCTTTGGGTGTTAGAGTTCCTAGAGTTTGATGCCATACTTGGGATGGATTAGCTAGTCGTGTACCATGTGCATGTCGACTGTTTTGCCAAGAGGGTGGTGTTTCAAATACCAGGGCAACCTATTATTATCTTTCAAGGTAGTGCATCTAATAGATCAAGAACCCAAGGCAAAATGGCGACTTTGAATGAGATCGACACTTTGGACGGTTTAACCACCATAGATGAGGGACCTTCACAGGTGAATATGGGTGACATTTCTACTGTCAAAGATTTTCCTCATGTGTTCCTTGAGGATTTACCCTGCTTGCCTCCTAAGCGGAAAATTAATTTCATTATTGAGATTATTATAGGGACACATCCCATTTCAATCCCTCCTTATCGAATGATGCCTAAGGAATTTGCAGGAATTGATGCTTCAATTAGAGGAATTGATGAGTAAGGGCCTTATTACCCCTAGTGTGTCACCTAGGGGTGCTCCAGTGCTATTTGTGAGAAAGAAAGATGGGAGTCAACTATCGACAGTTGAACAAGGTGACAGTAAAGAAGGAGTACCCTCTTCCATGTATTGATGACTTGTTCGACCAGCTTAGGGGTGTCACTGTGTTTTCACAGTAGATCTAAGATCTAGGTACCATCAGCTGAGGGTGAAGGAAGAGGATGTACTAAAGACAACCTTTCAAACTCGTTATGGTCATTATGAGTTCTTACTCATGCCATTTGGCATAAAAAATGTTGTAACACCCCAACCCTCGTATCTTTAAGCAGTGTACATGGCCACCGTTCTCTTGACAATGGACTTAACAAAACGGCGGGTCGAGCCAGTGATACATTACAAGTGACACACACTTGTTGTAATACCCCAGAATTTTGTCAAAAAAAAAATTTTAAATAAATAAAATAAGTTGAATAAATTAATTTCAAAGATTTTAATAAAATTTTGGGTGCAAATTGTGGGTTGACATATGAAAAATAAAATATATTAGAGATATAGAAAAAATTAAACAAATAAAACCTTAATTTAATAATTAAATGAAAATTAAGGTTTAGTAGAATTAATTATGAAATTTAAAGAATTAAATTTCATATTGGCTAATATGCAAATAAATAAGGTGTGTGTTAGCATAATAAATAC
>JAJIYU010018807.1:0-11042 GCA_030144865.1 Tinospora cordifolia
AACTGCATCCATGATGTTTCGCCCTTCCACAAAAGCCATTTGATTTTCTGAAATTGTACTCCTCATCACCCTCTTCATCCTATTGGCCAAAATCTTAGCTATAATTTTGTAGAGACTTGTCGTAAGACTGATGGGCCTAAAATCCTTCACCTTTCGCACTGCATTCTTCTTGGGAATCAAACATATATATGTCTCGTTGGTACACTTATTCACCTCGCCTAATCTATGGAACTCATCCATGACTCTCACCAAGTCTCCCCGTAGGATATCCCAACTCTTCTGATAAAAAATCATGGAGAAGCCATCCGGCCCTGGCGCCTTACTTCCCTCAAACTCAAAGACGCCTCTCGAATTTCCTCCTCGAAAAAATGATCTTCCATCCTCCTACTTACCTCTGGCTCCAGCGGGCTCCAATTAATGCCATCAACCCCCCACACCTGCTCGACTCTATCCCCATACACTCTAGAAAAATGCTCCACAACATGTCCCACAACCTCCCCCTCTCCCTCTAGGAGTTCCCCCTGCTCCCCCTCCAATTTGGATATAAAACAACTAGCCCAGCGCCCACTCAATACCCGATGAAAAAATTTGGAGTTAACATCCCCTTCCTTAAGCCACCTAATACGTGCCTTAAGCCATGCACCCCGGTCCATGTGCCGACTCAACTTCCACAGCTCTCCTTTTTTCACCCAACGCTCCACTCTCTTCTCCTTATCCCAACTGCTCGTACCTTCTTGAATATCCAGATCTGCAATCTCCTATTCAAGGTCTCTCCTCCTTTTTTCATCAACCTCCAAGGAAGCCAAGCCCCATGAATAACAACCCTCCTTAACAATTTTCAACTTTTTCATAAATTTATATCCCTCCCATCCTTCCCCCATATATGACTTCCACCACCCCTCCACCTTATCCCTAAAATCTGGCATAAACACTAACCTCCCATCAAATCTCTTCGGGCTTGGTCCCCATGTTGGTCTTGATGTGTTGAGCACCACTGGCCAATGATCAGACACTAACCTTTTTCCCACCTCCTGACGCCAAAACTGACTCATATCTGCCCAGCCCTCAGAGAACAAAAATCTATCCAATCTACAACACACTGGATCTCGCCGAAAATTGGACCATGTGAATGTACCATATAGAAGAGGGGGATCATGAAGACCAAGATCACGGATTAGGCTATCAAACTCCCTCATACTCCTTGTTGTTTGGCCACTATTTTTTTCCCCCAGAAAGCAAACAACATTGAAATCCCCTCCCACACACCATCTCACTCCACAGAGAACACTCAGAGCCCCCAACTCATCCCACAACTGCACCCTCCCCCTTCTACTACACGACCCATATACCCCTGAAAACCACCACTCTACACCATCTTTCTGCTTTATCTGGATCAATACTGAAAAATGACCAATGATTTCTCCTATAACTGAGTAGCTTATAACTTCCCACATCACCAGGATACCCGCTGCTAACCCCACTGCCGGCAAATACACCCAATCCTTAAACCTAGACTGCCATAGAGCCCCTACCAACTCTCTATCCACTGCCCCTCTCTTAACTTCTTGAAGCACAACGATATCAAGATTGATCGAGCAAATCACCCGCTTGATCATCCTTCGCTTATCCTTCAATCCACACCCTCTAATATTCCAGGACATAATCTTCATTGGAAACCAACATCCACCCCCACCCTTTCCTTAGGCACCCACCTATAGCTCACCCTCCCCTTCATTTTGTCTCCTACTCTGAGCCTCAATGTTAACCAGTAATACCTTAAGTTTGGCAAGTAGTCCCTCCATTTCTTCTTTGGTCATCACGCCTTCTTTCCCTTGGACTCCACCTTTATCCTGCTCGTCCAACACGTTATTTTCATCCTTATTGCCTATGACCTTCTCTTCACACTCCATCTTTGATTCAGGCACTACTGATGGAGTTCCCTCTTGACCTTGCGACTGTCCACCCCACAAATCCTCATGAATGGACACCATCTCATCCTCCCTCTCCTTCTCTAATACAACATCATCATCAGAAGAATTGCTACAATAACTCGAAGATTCAATTTGACAAGCTTCCACCTTCCTATCCTCATCCAACTCTGAGGAATCGTCTTCATCATCTTCATCACCCAAAATAACTCCTCGTTTGGACTCTCTACTTTGGAATGATGCCACTTCTCTTTCCTGCTATGATGCATGTGATGCCTGATTAAGGTGCAGCTGACTCCTGGATCACCTGCTATAGACTTGTAGCGCCATCGCATCCTTCTGAACGTTCTCCCCATCTCCCCCGCAATATCTTTCTATCCTCCCCCATGAGCTATTTCCCATACTACTTCTCTCCAACTTATCTCCTCCTCCAGTACGCACCATTATGCTTTTGTTTTCCTCACCCCCAGCTCCCTGTCCACCATTTCTAATGTCCGCATGGGTTTTGTCATCTGTTCCTTCTTGAATTTGCACCAAAATCGGACGTCCGTCTGCTCTAGCTTGATCCCCCTGCCTTTGCTCAAAACTTGGTCCTGCAAGACCGAATTCCGTACCTGCTACGGTTGTTTCCCTATCCTTCCTGTGCCTCTCCTCATTCAAATGTCGGTTCGTACCACCGTGGTCAAAGGATTCCAGCACCTTTTTCCCATCGTTGCAATCGTCTTCTCCGACAGCCTGATATCCGCTTCACTGTTGTGATCGACACAATTTTCCTCTATCCAAACAAGACCAGGTATGTCATTGCTCCCTACGACACTCGCTTCCCCCTCCTTCTTTGACCTGAAGTCGGTATAACCTGACTATGAAAAACCCATGTTCACCCTGCACTTCCATATTTTTTGGTAAGAAACCGCCGGTCCGCCCGTTAACTTTGATATACACTGTATCGAAAGAAACACCTTCTCCAATAACAGTGTCTATCTCAATTAGTCCCCCGCACCTCCTACCAATCTGCTCAAATATTTTCAAATTCCATTCATCAATAGGAATACCTTCAATGCCTATCCATTTATGTCTGCAACAGAAGACTCTGTTTGACCATTGATCCCCCGCTTCCCAACTCCGGACTGTGTAATTAACGTTCGACTTCATCTTCCCCTTCTTCAACACTTCCCACAACTTCTCGTCTGGGCACTTAAGTAGAGCACGATCTCCACATATTGGTGTGAGATGACATTTTTGGTGAACCTTCCCCTCTAAATCCTCCTCCACATCGTGCCACCTCGTATCAACTGAGAACCTCCATACTACCATCCACCAAATCTGCATCTCCTCTAATGTAATCGGCCTATTTTTTGGAGTATAATGTTTATCATTACTCGACACTCCATGTTTTTTCACACCACTTCCTTGCTTCTGTGTTAGCCTCCCCATGGTCCTCGCCTCTATCTCCTTGTCTCTCCCCCCTTGGTCCACCCGTTTGCTCTTCGCTGCCCCCCCTCCGTTCTTTTTCTCTCCGACCGCCCATCTCGACCAGTATCTTATATTCTGCCATCCTCCCCTTCCCCATGGTGGTCCCTGAATAACATGATCATTCTTGTTTCTCCGTTCTTCCCCCCTCCCCCCGTATATTCATTGGATTCATGTTCTCCTTGCTGAACGCCATGTACTCTGCTTTGTTGTTCTTCCTCCTTCCCGCTATTCTGCAACACTCGTTCAATTTCCCCCAAAAATTTCCCCGATTGACATTGTTACCTTCCTCAGGTATAAAGATCAGAAAATGTTTGCCATTCACCACCTTTTTGTTGTTCTTGGTTCAATTTGAAAACTGGCAAATCTGTAATTCCTACAGACTTACACTGGGGATCAACCTAAAGACCCTGACTTGGCACTAGCTAGAGATGAATAGATTAATCATATTCAAAGGAAGAGATGCTTGAATGAGTTGACAATACTTTTCGTTTTATTGTTTAAACTAAAGGTCACCTCTTATGCTAGAATTTTTCAACTAATTAATCTTCATAAAGTAGGGAGTATACTTTCATTATTGCTAGGAGGATTGTCAAAAATGTGCTGCTAACCTTGAAAAGAGTGATAAAGCATGCTTATTAGATTGATACTAATTACCATTCAACTGCATGGATGTTAAGGATTTGCCATGAGAAGACCATAACTTATAGTGGTTTCTATGAGTTCATTGCAAGGAGCAGAATTGTATACAATAAAAGAAAGCTAGAAACTTAAAAGTTATTAGTGAATGTGAAAACTAAGAAGTATAGTAATTCCAAGTAAAGTAGTATTTTGCTTTTTAACTATTGTTTCTTGAAATATAACATTTGAAAACCTTGATTTATAATATCAGCTCGTTAAGTTTTTACTAACGTTCATTACAAGTTTAAAACTGAAGGTATTGATATATCAAGTCTATCACAGCTCACTTTGCATTGTTAAGTAATATGGTAAGCATGCATAAAATAACTAAAATTTTGTTTGTATTCATGTTTCTCTAGTTCTTAATGATATTTGGTTTAACAAAAATAAGATGAAAAAATTGTTTTTTTTATAGTAATCAGAGGCATATGCCTTGCATTGCCTCGAGTCTTATTGCTTACATGACAAAGGACAACTGCCTCAAGTATGTCTCACAAATTTTAAAAACCTTCATCAATATTGGAAATTGAGTAAATTTTTTCTGCAGCTATTGATCATACCTAAAACTTGCAAAAATCACAATGATTTGTGAATTCTCCAAAAGAACTTGGTTTAGTTGGACAAAAGTTCAAGTTACATTTGGTGACCAACACAAGTTGCTCTTTAAACTGAATCCATAAGGTGAAAAACTACTGCTTTAGATATGAGCAATAAAATCAATTATGCATTATTCTTCAGTTGCTTTTAAAAACTTACCACATTCTCAATCATCACATTCAACTGGGATGTAGAAACTTTAGTTGTTGTAATTTTATAGATATTTCTCAGAGCTTTTCAGCTTATTATTTTCTAACACTTGAATTTAAGTGTTTGATTTGTTAATTCTGTATCCTGATAAATATGGTTTAGCTAATTTGTCACATTAGTAATCCATTTACATAACAATAACATGCTTATGGGCCTTTGGTTCTGAAACTGATGCTTGTCAAGGTAAATCAGTCGAACAGACTACTATAAGTCTCTTTATTGCTATGGTGCTATATTATTTAAGTATTGTTTCATGAATTTTATAGGGTTTTGGAGGTGGGTTTTATTCTTTCTTTTCTTTCTCTTCTTTTCTACTACAAAAATCTTGAGATGATGAATTTTCCTTAGACGCTTGAATTCACAAGCACAAACAAATTTAAGTCACTCACCCAGATAACATTTTCAAATGAAATGAAAAGCAATACGAGCCAAACATAGTTTCTCTTTCTTATTTGAGGCTTTTAACTCATAAGTTCTTGTGATGATTGCATAATTGAATCACAGAGTTGTATGGGAAATTAATATATCAAGATTCCTTCTGTTTCGTGACAGTTTGCTCTATGAGTGTCTTTTTGTGTATCTTACTTTCTGCACAAATCTATAAAGTCACTGAACACATTCATTTCTTGCTTTATGGGCATGGTACTTTTGAAGACTAAGTAATAGTATGATAATGATACCTTTGGTTCTTTTGATCATTTCTCTTACTTTTCTTAATGATCTTGTCAGGGATTTATCAAAAAATCAATTTTCTGGATACATACCAGATAGCCTAGCTTCTTTAAGTCTACAGATAGTGTAAGTATATATCCTTTTTCACAGTAATTAATGATTTTAGCCCTATGCTTACACTATAAATTGTGTAATTATTCAGTCAACACATTCCATTGAACTCAACTCAACTAGGCTTTTCTCCAACTACTTGAGTTGGCTACATGAATCTGCGTCCTTTATTTCGCTCTATCAATCTAAGTCAACATTCTGAAGTTAAATGTTTCTTAATTATCCTTGTCCACATTATTTTCAGTCTACCTTTGCCTCTGTTGTTACTATCTCGTGTTAATAGGTCATTCTTCGTAACTGATGCATTTATGGGCCTATGTCGTATGCGTCCAAACCACCTTAGTTAATTCTCTCTCATTTTGCCTCTTCCATTCTTGAATATGCTCATTTGTAATTTGATCTTTAAAGTTTTATCACATATCTATCTTAGCATTCACATTTCTTTTAAAATATTTTGTTAACATATTATTTTTTTAATTAGCGAACATTCTAACACATTCCATTGAAGTGATCCCCCTGGCTCGCATTCCTAATCCAGTTTATTAAATAAAAAATCATTTAATTTCGAAAACACTTTGGTTTGCACCGGAAATATGGTGTGGAATTGTTTTTCAAACAACATTTTGTTCTTTCATTCATTAAGTGAGAAAACCAGCTTCCTTGTCCTGTGCCTAGCGTCACTAAGGGGAGTTGTCACTTTTTCTTTTTCTTTGCTTTATCTTTCCCTTTCAAAACCAATCATTTCATAAAAATCCCTCAATTAAATTTCAAAAATCCTTTGTCTGACAAGAGGAAAAGCATAAGCGTCATTTCTCTCAAGACATAGACATTAGCATGATTCATTTCTCTCAAGACATTTCACAAAACATAAGCTCATGGATTGCATTCCCACCATTAATTGTATTTGCCCCAACAATGTGGGTCTATCAAACAATTCTCATTGAGTATAGCACATAAATACGTCATAATCAATATCTAACATAAGCATGTCCTGAAATACATCTCAAATCCATGAAGAAATAACAAAGAAAACAAAAATAGACAACTAGATCAGCAGCTACAAATGCTTGTCATTGGTCACCTGTATCTGAAAAAGTGGAAAGGGATGAGTGTTACAAGCCCAGTGCATCATCCAATTCTACCTCTTAACTAGTTAAACTTACACATACAATAATTATACAAACACTGTGATACCATAGGTGTCTGTTGATTAGTCACTGCTAGGGCAGCCTACCCTAGGTAGTTCATGCATTTGTTTTATCTCAAGGGCAACACCATATGGTCATTTCCGAACGACAACATATGACCATTGTCTCCATATTACACGGTCTGAAATCATATACCACAAGCAACACTATATGATCGTTGTTGGACAACACCATACGACCATCATCCCATATGATGTGCTAATCAATGGTGGAACCATTGATGACACAATATGGTTGTCGCCCAAACGTGTGGATCCTTGTCTTAATAGTGTTAGATTAAGTGTTGTCATTTATAACAAAGGAAGCAATATGTTCTCTATTCACAAGTTTAGCATACATCATGCCAATATGCATCCATTTTCCTCTTTAATCATACTACCATTTTCATTTATGCATATCTTCGAGTATGATATTTAATAAACCATGAAGCATAATTAAGCTCTTACATGTGTACGTATATGCATATCAAGAATCATGTTATTCATATATTCAATCATGGACTCTATGCGTCCTTAAAGTCATGCACCTATCATTTTACATTCTAGTCCTTATCCCTATCATGGGCGTCATGTACTACATAGATTATGCCATGAATCATTTCAACATCGACAGCGAGCACGTGTTACAAACACATCATATGTCATGCAAATCATATCACACAAACACATGTATAAAAACCTGGTATGCTGCACATCCTCCTAGGCCAATTATCACAATCATCACTCATATAATACCAAACCAGCAAGGAAATGGAAATGAGATAATCCCCACCTTTTTTGTGAGTCCAAATTCGTTACACGTGTGTTCCAAGGCTTCACTCTTTGACTACTACTCCGTTGGTTTCACCTAAGTGCACACAAACACCCGATTTTAGCATGTATGATCCACCGTAGACGATCATCTTTTACTTGTGTTTTTGTGTGTGTTTTTATGCCAATATGCCTGTTTTGACTTTTAGATCCCCTAAACCTTGGTCAAGACCCATGCGAAATTGGGAAAAATTGTTGAAATTGTTCCTAGATAGTTTGTTCAGAGCAGCATGCTGCACTAAGTGGTTCGGTGCGCGGCTCTGAGTCCAGACTCAAAGCAGTGCACTTCCGGTCTCAATTTTGGGTCATTCTCACAGGTTTTTTTAGGTCATTTTGTTCGTTTCTTGGTGCCCTATAATGTTCTTGAGGTTTGGACATTTGGTTTTGAGGGATTTCGACTATCCAATCAACAACAAATATGTGTGTTTCTCCACTAACTTTGGTCAATTGGTTCAGGCATCTGGGATCACCCTTTTTCATCGTTCTTGCAGCATTAGGTTCATGACAAAGGCTACAATCCATTGATGTACATAATCACGGGCCACATGGTCTCTATGTTACATGTGTGGAAAATCATGCTTAACTGTCATGGTTTCTTGAACATAACATGTGTGATTCTCATTATAGATGGAAATAGAAGTGAGGGAAGGTTAGAGATACTTATAATAAACCTTGAGCAAGATTTTCTCCACCTCCAAGAGTTGCCACATTCCTCGCAAGCACACACGCTCACTCACTCGAAAACTCTAAGTCTGTAATGGTGATTAATACCAAGAGATGAGCAAAGTAATAGTGTGCGAGTACATGATGAGACTAATTTGGAGTGGTTGAGGAGGGGCATTCTGGCCTTGGTAGGGGCATGGCCCATTCATGAGGGCGTGCAAGGAGTAGAAGTTTAACTGTTGGTTGAGCCACTATTAATGCAACTACTGTTCACAGTTGCAAGTGGTGATCATGGTGAAGTGGGTGATTTTGAGCAAGGATTGTATCGACATGAGAGAGGTTCATAGGGCATGTCACCTATGATTGGAAAACATGAAGTGTGAACTTTCAAGATCTGGATGCATGGCACCTTAGTGGCCCTTGGATTGACGCAAGTTTCGAGGAAAAGTTGCCTTCCCAACAAATTTCAAAGTGGCACACTACTCATAACGGTGCAACACGCTGTAGCCTAGACGTTGCCCCAGTCTCCTTCACGATGTAGCCCGTTGTTGCCTATGGTATGACGAGTTGCAATATTATTTTTTCCCAGTTTCCCTTTTTTCCCTTAAGGCCCTGATATTGATTTTCTTATTTATTTCATTTATATCATGCTCCAATTAATTTTTGAATTGTCTTCAATTTGTGTATCTCAACGGTGTACTTGGTTGATTTTAGTCTGTGCTTTATTATCGTTAGCTGTGGTTAATTATGTTTAAAAATTTTGGAGTATTACTGATAGATTGTTGGGAAATAAATAAACAGCATGTAAATAAAGTAATTGTAACAAAAATGCATATGTTAAGATAGATATGCAGTAAAACATTAAAATTTGATTTAAACACACACACACGCGCACACACATATAAAGAAATAGTTGTCCTAATTAAAGGTGAACTTGAGAGGAAACCTACTAAGGTCGTTTGAGCATGCACAAGTATGACCTTTGACACGTCAGGTTACTAGTTAGGAAAAATTGACCTGTTTACAGTCTATGATAATTCTAGTGATAGAGGAAAACTTAAAATGATTTGGAGAAAAAAGAACGAAGACAGATATAATTACTTGTAATTTATTATTTATATGCTGACTTAGTCCTTGATTGAGTGACAATTCCAAGGCTTAATTGAGTTGAACAGAGTGTTTCGTGCCATTAACTCATTTTTGCAAAGAACCCCAAAATTTCTTATGTTGACAATTTGATTTATATGTACTTATATGAGTGACATGAGAGAACTTTAGAGTTAAGATATTACTGAAGCACAAGCATCGTGAGTCAGCATCTCATATGGCTAAGCCTAGCTACATTAGATTGAAAATTCCCCAGTATAAAGAATGATCAGGCCTAGAGATCTTAATTTGTGAGTGTCAGCAATATCACAGCACTTGAATTTCATTGTTAGCCCTTGAAACCAACAGTTTCTTTGGGGATTGTGATTAATATTTCATGGCTACCTTTGAATTGCAGTAAAGGAAGCCCCCATAAATCTCGCCTATATCAGAAAAAGATGGCTTGACATGTTCTGACCATAGGAGGCATAAGTGTAGTGTGCTTTTCTTTAATAATCCATTAATGTGCTTGTTCATACAGCACTTTTTTTCTTTTTTTTTTCTTTTTTTTTTACCTTTGTACCAAATCCATGTTTTTTTTTCTTTTTTTATTAGTTATATTGAGGTTATGATGAAATGCACTTACCCAAGAAAAAAACATTTCTGGATCTTGTGAAATTATCATTGTATTGTCAACTACACACACCCCAAACGCATACAATACTCCTGCTAGGAGGAAAACTCGAACGCTGCCCTCCTAGGAGCGCAGAGAGATGCCACACCAATTGCTCTAGCAGTTAATTGGTGTGAAATTGTCATTGCATTTACTTCTATAAGTTGCATAAATTGCTAAAGTACAAAAAAGAATAATCTACTTCAGTGAAACACAGACTCTATAACATTTCTCCAGCGAATATATGGCACATGCAAATTGATGCAGTACAAAATTGACTTATAACTTATTTTCTGGATCTTATTTTGTTTTGCCTTTTTGACTGTTGCTGTTGTTGACAAGTATTCTAGTTTTCATCTTATTTCTTTTCTGCTGTCTTTTGTTCTACTCAAAGGACCAAAATATTTTGAGAACAGTTTTGGACATATTGGCAACTACGTTTTTTACAGTTACGTCATTATTATAAAGAAGTCAAAAGTTCTAGTTGAACACTGACTATAGGAAGATTGTGTTGACATTTAAAACATTTCTTGCAACTTGCACGTGAGACAAGCATTACATGAAGCTTGCACTGTCCTCATGACTTGGGTTCAAATCTCCTAATTCATGCACTTACATTTATTTCAGACTATTGAATGATAATCAGTTGGAAGGAAAAGTACCAGAGAAGCTGTACTCAGTTGGCATCCATGGTGGTCTTATTGAGTATGCTATATATCCTTATCACTTTTTTTTTTATGTTTTTACTTCTGATAAGAAAGTGAAGGAATATGAGTGTTGAGGTTCTAGTGCTTATTGCCACAGTAAAATATATTTTTTTTTTAAGGCTTTAGTTAATTTGCTCTTACTTTCAAAGTATAAGTCTTCGTTTTTTGTTGTTCCTGAATACTAAAGGCATTTCTCTTTCCTTTTCTTTTTCAGTCTTTCAGGCAAT
>JAJIYU010018808.1:0-11045 GCA_030144865.1 Tinospora cordifolia
AGAGACAATTACACTCTCCCTTTATATCTTAGCTCTTCCTTTTCAATTTAAGCAATGTGGGACTATTTATAAAACCTTTATTTCTATTCAAACATAGCTATTTTTCTAACAAAAGATGCGGGGGGTTGGGGTGTTACACATAGTCTAGTGGATCATTCATTAAACGACTAAGTTACCATTTCAAATTAATAACTTATCCAATTTCATACACTTTCATGCATTAAGTGAATCACACAACGTTTTGGTTTCAAGTTGATGTTATGATTGAAATGGCGATTATTCCTTTGATGTTATTATTTTAGATACACCTCTTTAGGGTGGAAAGATAGTTCTTTTATTTCTTTCCATTGGATGCCACATACCAAGTATCTCTTAGTTGTGCCCTGCAATCACACACTCCAAGCATGTGAGAAGAACACCAATAACATCCCTACGGATCTCTATGACAATACGTGGTTCTTATCTTCACTTTTTTATGTTTAAGATCATATAATTATAAAAGAAATTTAGAATATAAATTTCAAAATTTAAACAACTACAAAAGCATGAAAACATCATATGACATGCTTGAAACTTTAAAGTAAACCTAAGTATGGAATCGAAGCATGGCATGGTATCATGAATAATTAAAACATAAAAATAAGCTAAACTGAAATTAAAATATGATCATTCATGCTGAAACTGAAATAAAACATGCTGAAAATCAGAATTTAAACTAGCATGAACATGTTAGAAATTTAAAATAGCAAAGTAGAGGTTTAAGAAATTCCCTCCACCTTAATTTGAGTTTCTTATTGAATCCGGCAGAGGTTTCCCTTATCTCTCACTTTTAGAAATTCAAGAACTTTTAACTACCAATAAAAAACCACTTCAACAACTCTCTAAAATACTGAAATAAGAATTTCTCACACAAGATAGAAAAAAAAAGTGAGAAGAAGTGCCAAGAAGAGGGCAAAAACAAGCAAAGAGGGAAGTGTCAACTTTTTGCTTTGGGATGAGATGAATGTGAGCAAGAGGAGGTTTATATACCGTGGGGACAGTTTGGACATCACACATAATGAGGACGTTTTGCATTAATTTGGGAAAGTGAATATCATGGTTTGTGCAAGTGAGCTCATGGTTGGACAAGTGGGACTACTAAGGTTTCCAATCTAAGTGCGAGCAAAATCTTTGAATCTTATTTTTTTTTATGTGTGTGAACACAATTAAAGACTTAGAATATATTCTAATCTCTCTTGAGCATCCTCTATTAGTAGGGAAACATTTGAATATGTTATGATTCATGAAATCAAATAAGTTTCTAATATGGGCATGCAAAGCTTTGGAACGTTTCTTATTTGTTTTGGATTCTCTCCCTTTTTGGCTCCACGTACACGTGAGCATGAGGTAAGTTTCTATTTTTTGATTTTTCCTAGGTAAAGGAATCTTTCTAGATCTCTTTAAATCAACCACTCTTCACTAAAATTCTATCTTGGGTTTGTCACATGTGTGTCCACACACACACACACATATGAGATGTTTTGTATGCAATCTTGGTATATATGATCATTTATTTTGGCACATGGAATCATTCTTCATGGTTTCTATAGGTGTGAGCATACTTGATCATTTACATGGCACATGAAATTATTCTTCATGGTTTCAAATAATGGAAACATCCCATTTAGGTTGAGTAGGTTGAGGGTATACATGATCATGGTATTCCACCCATGTGACTTGCGCATGTTTAGGGGTGGCCATGTATTCATGGGTCCACAAAAATTTATTAAAGATTAATATCTCCTTATTTACAAAAAATTATAATTTATAACTTATAGTTTTGGAATTACATGAAAAAAATTAAGAATTTCAATATATGGTTTGGTTAAATTGATTTCCATTTACTTTCTTTATTTAGAACCCACTGAAGGCACCATGAAATGAAAATCCAAATCTTGGCCAATTGTCCTATATTTTGGATATGTTATTTATTTTGTTAGTTCATGTCATTCCGTTTCATTTTGGATCATTTCGATTTTCCGAAGTATCCTAAATACCAATTCTTTCTAATTTGGACCCCTTGAAGGACGTTTAGCAAATAAAAATCCAAATCTTGACCAATTGTTTTAATTTTTGGATATATTGCCCAAGTAGTTGGTTCATGTCATCTTAATTCGTTTCATATTGTTTTGGGTCCCTAAGGGTCACAAAATGAGACTTTTAGAAACTGCCAAATTTAGCTCTGAAATGAGCCTGGTTTTATTTTGCACCCAATTTCACTGAATTGATATTGAATTTCATTTAATTAAATACAGAGTTTTCAGGGTATTACAACCTACCCTCCTTAAAAAAATTCCGTCTTCAAATTTTGTACATAATTAAGGATTTCTATAGAATAGGTGTGGATACTCGGTCTTTATTTCGCTTTCGAGTTCCCAGGTAGCTTCTTCCATCCCGTGATGCTTCTACAACACTTTCACCAGTGGAATATCCTTCGTTCTTAGACTTTGTGCTTTGTGGTCAAAGATTTTGACTACTGCTTCCTCGTAAGTAGCATCATCTTGAACGTCAGGTTCATACTTTTTTTAGTTTTCTTTTATGGTCTAAGGCATAATATCTCAACATATCCTCTAGTGTCCAGGTGACTCTCTCGGACTTACTGACTTGACTTGTGGATTTGATTAGCAAGAACTACGCCACTTTAGTGAGACGATCCATAATTTCCCATATAGTGTTTTCTCCCTAAGTTTTAGGGTATCCTCAACATCTAACCTAAGGTCAGTATGCTTTTCTTATTCAATTTCCTCTATTAGGCTTGTGAGCCATTCGTCTTTCCTTTGTTCACCTTGATCTGATTGCAAAAGATCCAGTGGGCAAGACATGTTGTAGGGATAGACTCATTTTTCATTTAGTGTCATACCCAGCTTAAAGTTCTTAATCTATTTGAAGGTCAAAGTTTCTTTGTCATACCCTACCTCCATCTTAGTGGACTCGACCACACGATAGGCATTAGGTTATTACTAACACTTTCTATTCCCAAACTTTCTATTTTGAACCTTCAAAATGTAACAATAAGGATTCTTAAGGGACCAAATTTCATTTCTTGAAAAGAATAGGTACAAAACCTTATCAAAGCTTATAATTCATAAATGCTAACATATAACAATTTAAAATAAAGGGCTAATCAAGTTTTCTTAATATTTTTTTATACTAGGGTCTCTAGGGTAGTTCTTAATCTTCTTGAGCTTCAACAGCAAACACTTTAACCTGGTTTTATCCAAGACCCTGATTTTGCCATTGGTTTGCATTTTGTTGTTGCTGTCTGCCATGAAAACGATCATTCTAACCTCTTCCTTGAGTGTTCTATGGTTGAGGAGCTTGGGCGGGTGCAGTTGGGCAGTTTTTTTCCAAATGACCATTCTGCCTGCACACATAGCATAGTCTCTACTTCCTCGCCTGTTTTTTAGTTCGTCTTTATCTTGCCCCTATTTCTGAGTTTGTGGTACCTTTCCACCAATATTAATCTTTTTGTGGGCCTGTACGTTTCTCTATTTCATTACTAGGTCTCTTGTTCTTTCCTCTTAACCTTTGTTCCAGGTTGAATTCTTATTTAAGGATCAAGGCTTATTCCACAACATCCTCATAAGTTTTTTTTTAGCCCAAGGCCATTATTACTTTACAGATCTCAATCTTGAGTCCCTTAGCAAACCAATTGTCTTTCATTTTTTTTTCTGATCACCTCCCAAGAGAACTTATCCAATACAATAAACTTTCTCTCGTACTCAGCTACAATCAGGTCCTTTTGATTCAACTCGATGAAGTCCTCTTGTAGCTTCCTCTATGTTGCTTCCGAATTTTTCATAGAAGATCTCCTTAAACTCTTCCCAGTTCATGTTTTCAACGTCTGTGTTGGAGTCCATCCTCATATATGCCACCAACTTCTGACCGGTCCCTTGAAACGACGTGTGGCCATTATCACGCTTCTTGAACCTGTCGATATTTGTTTCATCAAACATTTATACTATTGTGACTCTAAATTCATGTTTCTAGGTTCTTGATCCATTCAGTGGCCTAAAAGTTTTACCTTTAGGTTCTTTTCATGCATGGGTATAGGATTTGGTTTCAAAGCAAATAAACAGTAAGGCATGTATATCACAAAATCATACAATCAAGCTAGCACAACAAGGTTCTAAGCTTCCACCTAAGCTTTCAGCTTCAAGTGTCCCATACCACTCTATCCCTTCCACTTAGGCTTTCACCCAGAACAGAGTTGTACCCAAACAATTTCGCAAATTGCTCAATAACTAAGGTTTCCAAACCCACTAAACTCCATCGTCCCATACTAGCGAGCATAGAAAAACCCATTCTACTAGAGTTACTGATCATTTACCACACATGGTCCATCATTCTTCAAGTCCAAGCTTCCTCCATAACCTCGAATTCCTATGCATCCCATACTACATAGAAACCGAAAGATATAGAAGTTTCCCGATCCCATGTCCTGATTAAACAATTTTCTATTTTCACATAAGTTTCAGTATGTAGCCTATGTCTTAAAGATTTATGCTTTTGATCTACTGTGTCACCCATAACTCCACCACGTTTTGACTTCTAATCAGTTTCTTGCCCTAATTTTTCACCTTCTAATTTTCTTTTATAAAAAGTAAAGGTATTCTTCAACCCACAGTACTCGTACAAGCTAATGGGACAACCTCCAAATGGGGCAGCGAGATCGAAGTTTGCTTAGCAATCACACTTTTTAGGGCTGAATAACCTACATCCCTTTCAATGTTTAGCTTTACTTGGGACAAGGCCTACCCACTATCAGCTCAACTTGTAGTATTTTTATCTAAATAAAATATTTCAAAAACATATATTTCCTTTTTGAAAACATTTTCTAAAACGTTTTTCAATTTTCAAAATATAAGGTAGGGCATTTAAGATTCAAATCAATTCAAAGTGAAACCCTAATTTGAGTTTCTAATTCTAATCAAACAGCCATTGATTAACTTTCTGATTCTAGCCCAGTGCATCTATCGACTGAGCTCTAATACCGCTTTTGGTATCAAAGAAAACTTTCTAATTTTTTCATAACAACTAATGTCTAGGCTCTAATACCACCTTTGGTATCAAAAGAATCATCTTTTTTCCTATAAAGCTACTTATTGAGCTCTAATACCACCTTTATAACACCCTAGCCCCTGAAACTTTCAATTGGACATAACCACAAGGCGGGCCGGGCCATAATACAATTACAAGTATACAACTTGTATCTCAATTCCTTTATTCTAACTCTTATTTAACCTTTCATTATTGTCTCACCTAATTTGGTCAATTTTAAATTCAGTAATGTATTACAAGTAGAAAACATAATATTTCTAACTCTTTATTTATTAAAGAAAATAAGGAAGTACATTATTGAATTCATAATCAAGAGTACATAACTCTTTAATTGAAAATAAAGATTCAGCGGAAGTTTAAAAATTAAAACTTGGACAACATGCCCTTATAACAACATTTTTAATACTTAAAAAGAAATTAATATCCATAATCTTCATGGTTCATTTTTTTCCTAAAAAATAAAAGGAATGGGGTGAGCACATAGCCCAATGGATCATTCATTAAACGACTAAGTTACTATTTCAAATCAATAACATATCCAATTTCACATACTTCTATGCATTAAGTGATTCACATAACATTTTTGTTTCAAGTTGATGTTATGATAGAAAAGGGGTCTATTCCCTTGATATTCTTATTTTAGATACCCCTCTTTAGGGTGAAGAGAAAATTCTTTTACTTTCCATTGGATGCCACATACCAAGTATCCCTTAATTGCACCCCACAATCACAAACTCCAAGCATGTGAGAAGAACACCTATAACATCCCTATGGATTATTATGACAGTACGTGGTTCTTATCTTCACTTTCTTATATTTAAGATCACATAATCATAAAAGAAATTTCGAATATAAATTTTAGAATTTTAAACAACCACGAAAGCATGAAAACATCATATGGCATGCTTGAAACTTTAAAGTAAACCTAAGCATAATATGGTATCATGAATAATTAAAACATAAAAATATGCTAAATTAAAATTAAAATATGATCATTCATGCTAAAACTGAAATAAAACATGCTAAATATCAGAATTTAAACAAGTATGAACATGTTAGAAATTTAAAATAGCAAGTAGAGGTTTAAGAAATCTCCTTCATCTTAATCTGAGTTTCTTGTTGAATGCAACAGAGGTTCCCCTTATCTACCACTTTTAGAAATTCAAGAACTTTTAACCACTAA
The DNA here is from genome assembly GCA_030144865.1 of Tinospora cordifolia. NCBI lineage: Eukaryota > Viridiplantae > Streptophyta > Magnoliopsida > Ranunculales > Menispermaceae > Tinospora > Tinospora cordifolia. The sequence continues at coordinate 6,284 of JAJIYU010018808.1, forward strand.
CAAAAAACTACTTCAGCAACTCTTTAAAATATTGAAATAAAATTTCTCATACAAGAGAGAAAAGAGAAGTGAGAAGAGGTGCCAAGAAGAGGGCAAAAACAAACAAAAAGGGAAATGTCAACTCTTTGCTTTGAGATGAGATGAATGTGAGCAACTTATAGATGTTCTTGAGCATCATGGGGAAAGTTTGGACATCACACACAATGAGAATCTTTCGATACACAATGAGGAGGTTTTGCATTAATTTGGGCAATTGAATCTCATGGTTTGGGCAAGTGGCACCACTAAGGGGTTCTAATCCAAGTGTGAGCAAAATCTTGGAACCTTATTTGTTTCTTTTATGTTTGTGAACACAATTAAAGGTTTAGAATACATTCTAATCTCTCTTAGACGTCCTCTATTAGTAGAAAAAATTCTAATATGTTGTGATACATGAAATCAAATAAGTTTCTAATATGGGCACACAAAGCTTTAAAATGTTTCTTATTTCCCTTGGATTCTCTCTCTTTTTGGCTCCACATGTGAGCATGAGGTAAGTTTCTATTTTTTGATTTTTCCTTGGTGAAGGAATCTTTTTATATCTTTTTAAATCAACCACTCTCCACTAAACTTCTTTCTTGGGTTTGTCACATGTGTGCCCACGCACACACACATGAGATGTTTTGTATATAATCTTGGTATACATGATCATTTATCTTGGCACATGGAATCTTTCTTCATGATTTCAATAGGTGTGGGCATACTTGATCATTTACATGACACATTGAATCATTCTTCATGGTTTCTATAGGTGCAATCATTCTTCATGGTTTCAAATAATGGAAACATCCCATTGAGGTTGAGCAGGGTGAGAGTGTACATGATCATGGTGTTCCACTTATGTGATTTGGACGTGTTGAGGGGTGGTCATGCATTCATGGGTCCACAAAAATTTAATAAAAATTAATATCTCCTTATTTATAAAGAATAATGATTTATAACCTATAGTTTTGGAATAATATGAAAAAAAAATTAAGAATTTCAATATATGGTTGGTCAAATTGGTTTTCATTTACTTTTCCTATTTAAAACCCACTGAAGGCACTATGAAATGAAAATCTAAATCTTGGCCAATTGTCTTAATTTTTGGATATATTGTTTAGTTTGTTAGTTCATGTCATCCCATTTTATTTCGGGTCATTTCAATTCTCTGAAATACCCTAAATGCCAATTCTTTCTAATTTGGACCCCTTGAAGGGCGTTTGGCAAATAAAAACCCTAATCTTGACCAATTATTTTAATTTTTGGATACGTTGTCCAATTAGTTGGTTCATGTCACCTTACTTCGTTTCAGGTTGTCTTGGGTCCCTAAGGGTCACCAAATGAGACTTTAAAAAACCTACCAAATTTAGCCACGAGATGAGCCCGACTTCATTTTGTACCCAATTTCACTAAATTGATCTTGAATTTCATTTAATTAAATATAGAGTTTTTGGTGTATTATAAGTAACACATGTTGTCTCGCCTCAGATGGCCAAGAAAGGAAATATCAAACTGCATGCACGTGCTGGAATATCGTCGGTTGACATGGACTTAAGGAAGAGAGATAGGATGTTACAAAGGTGGTATTAGAACTCAGTCAATAAATATATTAGGCAAAACTTAGAGAGAGTTGACTTGTATAAGGAATTGGGAGCTTAGGTTGTATCTCATTGAAAGATGTTTTAACTTAGGTAGTAGTTGCTGGGCTAGATAATTTTAGAACCCTAGGTACTAGATAGACTAGGTGAGATGATTACTCAGATGCAAAAGATGGTATCAGAAACGAGTGAGAACTATAAGTTGTGCCTTGCCTCTTGTTGACAATCCCGTAAGTGTACAAGATAGCAATAGTAATAATCGATAAAAATTGGGTATCGTACTCAAGGAACATATATTAGTTAACTATCTTAAATCTCAATCTAGTATTAGCATTCACTTTATTAAGGCTCTGAATAGAGTTTGGTTTATTTAAATCCAAATCTGAATTAAAAACTATTGAAAGCAATAACAATTTTGTTTCAAAAAACTATGTTGAATAATTATCTAGGATAGTAAATTCTTTTGTTCTCACATTTAATTCCTATTCCAATTGATTAAACTTCTAGTATTGTAAGTTCTAACACTTATCATCAAAACCCTCTCCCGAGGTGCCCTAACACCTATCAGTCTTGTTCCGTAATACCCCCTTCTAAGGTGAACAGTTAACAACCTAATGTCCTGTGAACAGTAATCACGTGCAACCTCCTAGACAATCGACAACTTTCCAGTTAATCAATTGATCTATGTCTATATTGTGATAGTATAATTATCAAACTTCTCTCCCGAGTTAGTTTAATAGTTTGAGTTCATAATGTTCATGGCCAGTAAACATTAAGCATTAAACACCCATAATATAAAATAATACATCAAAATCAATTAATTGAAATATAAAATCTCAGGATCCTACATTAGAAATTTACATATTAGACTTAGGATTAACTAGACTGACATTGTAATAAGTTCAATTTAACACCCCGATTCCCAATCGGACCTCCTATCATGTGATATGGGTCGTTATCTATTGAAAATCAGAACGCTACTTAAAATTTTCTTTCTGTCAAAATCTTTTTCTTTAAAAATTAAGTTCACAATAAACAATTTTCTCGTAAAATAAAAGATCAAAATAATTTTCTACCGTATTCACTAAATTTTCATAGTTAGATAAAAAAACAAAGTAAAATAAAAAATGATTTTAACAAAAATTAATGTAACCAATAATGTAAAATTATCAGAGTTGTCGCTACAACGGATTAAAACATCAAAATCATCTTACACTAATTTAATCATATGAATCCAAAACTAAGATATACATACATAGATACATATATATATATATATGTAAGACAGTAAAATTAAAATCAATGAAAAGTATACATTTGGTTTCGTTACATTTTAAAATAAACAAAGTAGAACCTCTAATCCTCCTATCTCGAATAACCTCCCCCATAATACATTAAAATTAAAATCAATGAAAAGTACACATTTGGTTCCGTTACGTTTTAAAATAAACAAAATAGAACCTCTAATCCTCTTATCTCGGATAACTTCCCCCATGAGGTTTCCAATCCAAGGTGCAGGTCTTTTGACGTAAGTTACAGTATTCTACATCTATGTGTACCTAAAAAATAAAATGGCAGTGAGCTCGAAAGTCTAGTGGATCATTCCTACACATCATACGCATTATACAGACCCAATCCAAAACATTATAAACACTTCCAAACATTATACGTTTTAAACATTCATTTAGTTTTGGTCAAAGTCTAAGACTAGAAGAGGGTTGAGATGCCTTTTGGTATTCCCCGTGATTTTGTCTAATCGTAATCATAAAAGGTCTCAAGTACTATCTAAAATCAGTCATATCTCAGTATCATAGTCTAAGAGAGAATACTTACCTTGGCTCGTACCATCTCCCAAAGACCTTGAGCTGTCATAGGTAGCTCAAGGTTGAAAATACTTGCGATCTGCCATGTAGTTCGTCAATCTCAAGTGGTGGCATATAGAAGATATCACCTCGATCCGCTTCAGGCTCGTCGATTGCACTGGTACGCAAATTCTTAATAATCCTTCGTCTTATTTTAGTTTTGCAATCAAATGCAATCACATCAAGCATCACATAAAACAATAGAAAATCAATCAAATAATGCATGCTATTGAAAATGATAGTTTATATGAATAAATGATGAAATGTAAGTACATGTTTTCCTATTTATGTTTGCAATAATTAATTAATCATTCATCACACCTCATTTAAGCATACCAAACAATTTCAATCAATTTCTTAATAAAATTCTAATAACCTAAAACTATTTAAACAAATGTTTTGAATTTAAAATCTATATAAGACGTAAGAGCGAAAAAATCACACCCACCTAATTTCGCCAATCTTCAGGGCCACGTTGTTTTCCTTCAAGCTATTTGATACTCTAAACTTGTAAAATCTGAAATTTAACAATCAATGAAACTTTCTAAGTTTTTAATTTACATTAAATCTTATTCAAAATATTATTAAGCTTAAATAGTTTTTAATTTATTATAAAGTTTAAATATCAATTTTAACTAATTTCAGGTTGTTCCTAAATTCTAGAATTTTATATAATTAAAATAAAACAATTTTTTAAGTTCTTCGAATTTCTTAATCTGTAATTAAAAACTATAATAATTATTTTCAAAGCTTTTACAATTTATTCACTTCTAAATAAATCTACTAGATTAGAAATAATAATTTAAAAACACTAGAACTTATATTTGGCACCAAAAATAATTCACTCGCGTTATATAAATCTCATTTCACTTAAATAGGATTTTTATATCTAAAATTTAAACTAAGTTTCAAATTCTTAATTTATCATATAAAAATTCATAAGTCACCCTTTTTAAAATAAAATAAAATATTCATCTTCAGATATTAAATTTAATTTAAACTAAGCTCTAAAATATTATTTTATCATCTAAAAATTCATAAGTTACTCTTTTAAAATAAATCATTCATTTTCAAGATATTTGTCACACCCCGACCCCCGGACCGGACATCATATCCGTCAATGTAAAACCTCGTCGTCGGGCGTCGCGCGGCTCCAAGCTAGGCGCATGGTCTGCCGAGGCACCGGGCGTGCAACAGTTATCATCAATCTTTTCACAAACCTCTATATGCGAGGTTTAAATCATTTATTAATTTCAAATAGTCATTTTATTCATGCTTCAC